>JAQZBX010010569.1:0-44120 GCA_029593785.1 Cabassous unicinctus | reverse complement strand
AGCAGAACAGATATCCCCAATTCCTCAACATTGAGGAATGAACAAACATA
Organism: Cabassous unicinctus; assembly: GCA_029593785.1. NCBI lineage: Eukaryota > Metazoa > Chordata > Mammalia > Cingulata > Chlamyphoridae > Cabassous > Cabassous unicinctus. The sequence continues at coordinate 44,070 of JAQZBX010010569.1, read as the reverse complement.
AGGGGGGAATGCAACCAAGGACCAAAGTAGATTTATTGTTACTGTAGTTATTAGCTTGTTGTAACAGAAAAACTTGTAATACTGATATAAAGATAGTGGTTGTCAGAGGTTCTGAGGTGAGGATCAGGGAAAAATAAGAGGAAAACAAGACATTTTAGGACATTGCATTGGTTCTCTATGATACTGCAATGATGTATACATGCCACTAAACATTTGTCAAAACCTATAAAACTGTATGGCACAAAATGTAATCCATAATGTAAACTATAGACCTCAGTTAATAGCACTGCTTCAATATTGGTTCATCAATTGTATCAGATGTTTCACATGAATGTAAAATGTTATTAATAGGAGAAAATGTGGGTGAGAGAATGGGTGGATTATATGGAAATCCCCTAAACTTTTGAAGTTTGATGTAACTTTTCTATAATCTAAAACTTCTCCAAAATTATAGTTTATTATTATAAAAATTAAGTGAAATTAACTCAAATAAATATAATCTTAACTTGTAATTGGGATCCTGAAACAATTCAGGTACTGAGAGACATAATTTGAACAGAAATGTATTCCATCATTAATCACAACACAAAGAAACTCTGCCAAGAGCATATTGGTGAATACTGAGATTTAGGCACCATTGTGGCCACTCCAGGCAGAGGCAGAATGAGCCATCTCAGGATAGAGGAGTAAGTTCAAAAACATCAAAGCAACAAAGGCTTCTGGTATATGTATCAACTTAATATCTACCCAAAACTTTTAAAAATCAATAAATGTACATGTAATTTAAATTAAATATATGCGAATCATATAGCTCAACCTGGGCCAGGGATCTGGGCACAACATGGGAATAAAAATCAGTAGTGACAGCTAGCAAACACCTTACCTAGGTCACCCTTATTGGAAATCTCAGATGCCCTCAAAGGGAGAAGTAACAAACAGAAGACTGTATTCAGAAATCTCAGTATTCTGGACAATATATGTGATTCCTAGAGAATACAGCACAGAGTGTGGAAACAATGCACAGATACTGGAAGCTCATTCACACAAAGGATGCCAAATTATAAAGCAGGGAAGGTCTTCAGGGCCTCAGTCTCTGACTTAGAATCTAGGAAAGGAAGCCTGAACCCATCCCCTGGGGTGATTCTCCATTTATTCAGGGTCTTGGTGATTCAGGTCAGAGAAACTACCAGTCCACAAAGAGAAAGATTTTAAGGTAATAAAAAAATATAATCTGAGCCTATGAGAAGCCCCCACTGATAAATACTTGACTTTCCCTTCTTTCTCCTTTCTTAGGAACATAGTTTATGATAAGCTTATGCCTTATTTTCCTACTAACATCACACTCAGCACAGACGACAAGAACATTTTCATGCACATATATATAGGAACATGTTTCCCAGAGATAACAGAATTGGGCTTATATTCAAAATCAGCCTTTGATGTTTGCATGAGATTGGGCAGTTCATTGGCCCATTCCCAGGGGATTAACTACCTATAGCATGGCTGGGTGAATATTCACCTCCTGGATGTGAGGAGCAAATGGACCATGATCCTTCCAGGATGTTTTCAGCAGAGTTTTTTTTCAAAGATAGAAAATTATTATTCAAAACTGAAATGATAATTTCTTTGATTTGCTCCTACTCCCGGCACAAATTGAAACAGGTTCTCCATTCATCTTGAACTCCCTGGACTCTAGTATTAAAAGGAGGTCATGAGGTATCCCAATGGTCCCAGCACCTCTTCCTCTCTCAGGATTCCTTGTGTTCAGGTGTGACCTGCTTGTGCACCCTGCATATTTGTGGACAAGAGGCATTGAAACTTTAATGAATGTAATTAATTCAACTGCTTGTGCATCTTAATTTACATGTCATTATAAAAACCACATATTAAGTTAGTTAAAAATGGTAATTAATTTTCCTCATGGATTTGGACACTGGAAGACTTGTTTCCTTCTGTGGTGAGGAGCTGGCAATCTTTGAGTTATTATAGCTTTTCCTTCACTTGTCTATGTCCTCTCCTTTCTCTTCATGGTTCCGTCATATTTCTGGCTGCTGGTGCTTCCCTGAGACTTTCTCTTTCTGAATTTCTTCTGCATATAAAGAACCTATGTAATCCACATTAAAGCTCATTCCCATTCTGTTGTGCCACAACATAACTAAAAATATCAGCTTCCAGAAATCTACTTTATGATGGTTCACACACACATGAATGAATAATAACATCAAGAACAAGTCTAAATTTGAAGAACATATCTCAAGCCACCAAAGTCAGATCTCTGGACCTATAACAAGACATGGGTTTTCTGTTGGGGATTGAATCATGTCCCTGACAAAAGACATGTTCATTTCCCAACCACTGGGCCTGTGGATGTGAACAGTTTTGAAAGAGAACCTCCGCATATATTATAAGTTAAGATGTGCCTAAAGTGAGTGAAGGTGGACCACAATCCAATGTACTTATTTACTTATAAGCAAAGGAAATTGAACATGCGGAACAAATCACAGGGAATAGCCAGAAGATGGATGTCAGGGGAATTCAGAAGAAAGAGGAGAAGTTTCTGCCATGTGCATTGTCATGTGACAGAAAAGCCAAGAAACCCCAAAGATTGCCTACCTGCCAGGAGATGTTGACCTCTGGAGGAAGCAAGACTTCATGCGTCTGAAGCATGAGTTAATAAGTTCCTTTTCTAATGTTTAGTAGCCAGGAAACTAAAACATATTCCCAAATGCAAAATACATTAATTATTTCATATTATCACAAAACCTTAAGCCATCACAGAACAAATAAAAAACCAAAGAATCATTGAAGTCATTTATGGATGTGGTTTGTCCTGCAACAAAATTTCTACCAGTGAAACTTAGAAAACACATTTTCTTTTTTCTAAATACAGTAGTGTAACAACAGGCAGTACATTGCCATTGTAAAAGAGATAATTTGTTAGGAAAACATGTGTCATGGGTCCCAAGCAAGACCAAACCCCAGCAGTGTGAACTCTATTATATTTCAATGTGTGAGAGTCATCTGTGGATGGAAGCCTTGTAGTCCAGGCCTGTTCAAGCAGCAGCCTCACTCTATCTATGTGGTGCACAGTCCCCATGCTGTCTATGAATTCTGGGTCTGGATCTCACCCTCTCAGAGCACTGGAATTGCATTCTCACTTTACCTGAAAACTGTGGTCTGCCCCACCATCTCAAAGAATAGCAGTGTTTCTAATAGTAAAAATTTTCCAAAACACTAAGAAGCTTTGTGTGCAACTCAAGGGGATTCTATCCATCAGATAAGCCTACCCTCAACAGATCCTTCCTGGATAACTGCATTTCCAATCCTGTCTCCCTCTAAGATAACTGACTGGATACATGTTCATCCACACCCTTTTAGTAAAAGTTTATTCATTCAAACTTCCATAAGGAGCTTATTCTCTGCTTGATGCCATCTGAGAAGTTAAGAGAGCTTCTTGATATGTCATCTTTTGGCCCAGTTCTCAGAGCTTGCTACCTGGATATACTGAGCATTTCATGAACCAAGAATTGTTGGCTCCTTTGTACTTAGAGTGTAATTCTCAGATTAAACCATTCCTCTTACATTTTCTTATAAGCCACAAGGAGAAACCAAGCTGCACCTCCTACACTTGGCTTGGGAATGCCCTCAACTAATTATCCAAGGTCATTGCCTACAAGGTCCACTGCCAATCCAAATTATTTGCTACTTCATATTGAGGATTGCTTTCCCCTCAATTTCCAATAACACTTTTATATCATTTCTTTCTCTGTCTTCATATTTCAATATTTCTATGAGTAGTCTAATGAAATCAATTTAGGCTCTTTCTATCAAGCATGTCACAATACCTCCAGCCTCTACAGATTACTCAGTTACAAAGCCATTTCCATATTTTTCAGTATTTATAATAGCAGCCCCCATTTTACAGTACGCCAAACTTAGTATCCAGGCTTGTATGGCAAATACCACACAATGGGTTAGCTTAAAAAGTAGGCATTAATTGTATCATGGTTTTTGACACTAGAAGGTTTAATTCCTCCCAAATTCCATAGCCTTCTGGATGACTGGAAATCCTATGGGTTCTATGGGTTTCCCATCACATGGTGATATCTTCTCTTTTCTCTTATAGGTTCCCTTAGACTCCTGGTTTCTGGCTACATCTCTAACATTTTGTTGTCTATTTCTGAATTTCTTATGCTTATAAAGACTCCAGTTGTCCAAATTAAGGCCAAATTTAATACCATTAGGCCACATCTTAACTAAAATAACATCCTCAAGAGATCTTATGTGCAATGGGTTCACACCACAAGAATGTGGATTAAGGCAAAGAACATATTTAAATTTGTGGTACATGACACAAACTAGAACACTGTGTAAACTGCATCAAGAACAAAAGTCATTACAAGGCATTGTTAAATTACCTGTATTCATAAATGACATTTGTCTGGTTATTCATTAGAACACAGACTATCTGAAACTGAGGTCATCGGACTTTCAAAATTAAGTGAACACTGAAGTCATGCTTGTAGTTCAAGGTGGAAATGGGTACATTTGACAATAATTTTGAAAACTTTTTTGTTAGACACTGAAATATCATAATGGCATCATGTCTCTTATTGTGCTTTGACATTTGTATCTCTAAATCTCAAATACCAAACTGCCAGTTTTTATAATATTTCTATCGATATCTCTCTATCTGACAATTATCTGTGTTTCACAAAGCTCACACACTGGAAAGATCGTTTATTCTTCGTTTGATTTGTCTTTCCCTTGTCTTTGCAAGAACATCCTAGGAGCCCATTTGTTCCTCAGAATGTAGAAGAGTCCCTGGAAAGACTTTCAGGTTGGATAAAATGGACACCTCAAGACACAACAGGGGATATTTCCCATCTTCTGCCTGCACTTGCTCCTAGAATTAGGACTTTGTAGTCAGCACGTACTGAGTGCTCAAAGGAGCCCAGTACACTACAGGCATCCCAAAGGGAGAAACTTCTGCTTATCTGCCCTTCACTGCAGCAGCTAGTGTTGATCTTGCACATTAATCAATGCCTGTGTGTTCAAGTTTCAGATTACTCAGTTTCAAATACATTTGGTTCTTGCCATTGTCCTCAGTGAGATTTGAAAGCAAGGCTGTAGTTATTACATCCATCACTGACCATCTTGCCCTCATGCTCCAGTTTCTCATGCTCCAGTTTCTGGGGTGATTTACATGTGGCTTTGAGAGAGCAAAGGGGATAGGCTCTGGGGATTAGCATCTAGGTTGTGTAACTTTCAGGGAAAGGTTTCTTCCCATTGCCCTAGAAGATCAATTTCCCTCGCTCCACTCAAGTCCTAACTTTCTGGGAAGCCCAGGCAAGGGGCATCTTGTGAGAATTCCAGGCTGGTGGGTAGAAAAGAAATGAGGAAATGATGGACATTTATAGGTATATCCACAACCACTTGGCGTGGTCCTTTCCTGCACCTGCTACCTTGGAGTATCATCACATCACTCCTGTTCCCTGGCTGGTGAGTTCCAGACACTGTCTGAAGATTAAGTCAGAGAAAAAAAATTTATAGGTTTATATTTTGGATCCAGGAACAATGTAGAATGTCATTTTATTTTTATTTTTCTTCTCTCTATTACTGAAATTCTTATTTAGCAACATAAATATTTATTGGGTATTCCCTAAACCCATTTTCCTATGGGACTATGGTGTGTTAAATGCTATGTTTCATGGAGCACTGGCTGGTGAAGAAAATCAGGAAAAGTGTATTTCTACATAGAATTTTCAGTCTATAGTGAGGGTCAGCAAACCATGGCCCATAGATGAACTGCCTGGACTTTTGAATAAACATTTTTTGACCCACAGACATACTTAGCATCACTGTCTATGGCTGCTTTTACACAACACAGACATAGAGTTGATGCCATAGAGATTAATTGACCCACAAAAATCTAAACTAATTCTTATCTGACTCTTTAAGAAATTATTTGGTGAACGCTTGTCTTGAGGGAGTGTTAAAATCATAGAAACCTATAAAATAAATGATACTTCAATATGGCAATAATTATGAAGGGATTGTATAGAATAACGAAGGATATAACTTAATTTTATGGAAGGTAGTTAGGTCTGGAATAACTTTCTTAGAAGTAAAACTGGAAGAAATAATTTGAGTTTGGTGAGAGGAAAACCATCTCACCAAAGAGACTAGTGGTAGGAAGGAAAGCACTTGTCTTTCATGGGTAGTGGGTGATTGATTAGCCAAGAGACAGTGGGTCATTAGGCATTGTTGAGGCACTGTGTTTCCTCCTCAGTATTAAATCAAGTATTATTTTACACACATAAGGACAGTGAAAGACTGTAACCTAAAAGACACTCTATTGATAATTGGGTTCTCCACGCAGTCTTGGTAGAATCTCTTGCTCCTGTAGATCCAGGTAGACAAGGCTGAATACAAACCAGGTTCTGGTTTTAAGGTTTACAGAATGTTCAACACTTCCCTAAATTTTATACTGAAATGATCACTAGTATCAAAGTTGGAAGCCTGAACATGGGATTAGGTTGCGGGTACAGAAAGGAAGAGAAGGATAACTCTGAACATTTAAATTGCCTCACCTCTACCTGCTGGTGGAGGCACAACCCTACCCTTCTGAGGGAAGCAATCTTCTCAAAATCTCAGTCTTCCCTGAGTGCAATTGTGTCTCTTGCAAGTAGATGTCAATCCTACTTAGGATAACCCCAACACAGCACACACACAGAATTGTGCACTCACACACACATCACTTATTGGTTCCAGGACAATCAGGCCTAGGTGCCAACATGGTATCTGTAGTAAATAGAAGGGTCTAAAACAAAGAGAGAGAAGCCGTTAACAATCATAATGAGCATCAACCTGGGGAGAATGTATGGTTTATCATTGTGGCATCAGGGAGAGATGTAATAGAACTCAATCTGCCTGAAATTGTTTACACAGTTGTCCAGAAAGAGGTTTCAGAATTTCATAGTAGTCTAAAGCAACCTACCATATTGTTAATAGAACCTTGAGATGAATAAGTTTGAATAGCTGTTTCAAATACCTCTAGTTGGAGAATAACTGGTCAAAAAACTGTGTGAGATGAGATTTTCTCTGTGCAAATATTGTTTATATTAAAATGGCCTCATCCTGGGCCCTGGTTTATACTTTATCTGTACGCATGACCCTGCCAAGGCAATACTTCCATTATCTGACATATTTCAGGGATATTTGTGAGTGGGACTACAGTTCAATGGCCAAATCTGTGCAGCTACTCTTGAACACAGTGATGTAATTCCTAAGCAATGCCCATGTTTTTGAACCCCCATTAATGCCTCATTAGGGTTTTCATATAAATTCAGATATGAGTTGTGGAACAGACAGTGAAGTAGAATGATAAGTTGCCACAAGAGACGGATCATCTACTATTGTTATTATGTCTGATTTATGCATTTTCTTTGCCTACGTTTCATAATTTGTTTCAAGTGTAAAGATTCCAAAATATTTTATGCTTATGGACATGGATAAGCATAAATAAATACATCCCCTAAATCTGTCTATTGAGATAAAAATAAATTACTGCCAAATAACAATGCATACAACTGGCACCAGTATCTTAGCTTACAAATACCTTTGTCCAAAGTAAGGAACCAGGGTCTCTTATATGAATGTCTAGACTTGGAAATGAGCTTGTAGTGACTTATAATGCTGAAATGTGAAGAACTATCTAAAAACAAGAGGATGGGATATTTCAAAAGGAAATGCAAGGCAACTTGAAAGAGCTCTCAATGTCCAAACCTAGAACTATTTGAATAAAATAAATAATTTGGTATTTTCTACTAACCCAAATTATAAAATAAATATTGAATAATGAATACTGATGCAAATCATGTAATAAATAACTAAAAATCATTATGGAGCTGGGAGAGACAATCTCTCTTACAGAGTAATTCCAAGTAATTTATGTAGATATTGAAATGAAGTATCATGAAGCTTATATCATTAAGCTTAATCATCCCTCCCTAATATGTGTTGGCACTGTTTAGAGACTTGATTCCAAGGAGAAGAATATGGAAAGGGGAAAATAAAGCACACTCCCAATGGAAAAACCCAGCAAACACTAGCTCATCTAGGTAATCAAAGTCAATCTCACAGTGATATATCATGTTGATATTTCCTACTATTGATAAAATGTCATGAAATGGCACTTTATTTCTGTGCCCTTCCTAAAACCTGTAATCTCAGTATAATGATAAGAAATACATAAAAAATTAACAACTGCCTGGAATTCTAAAAAAATCATCAATATTCAAATATGTCAAGGTCATTAAACATTGAAAACTGAAGAGAAAGTCACAAACTATGGGAAACATGTAATGATATACATTATGATATCCTAGATGGAATCATAGAACAAATGAAAGACATTATGGAAATATTACTTTAAGTGAGTAAAATGTGGAAATTAGCTAATAGTAACATGCAGATAATATTTTCTTAGTCATGTCAAATGAGGCAAAGAAATGTAAAAAAATAATAGGTGATTCAGGACAAGGGTTATTCATCAATATTATGCACTAATTTTGCAATTCTTCTGTGACTATAATACTGCTTAAAGATTAATATTATCATTTAAAAACAAAATTTTTAAAATGATGGGAAGAAGGTAAGGCAAATGTACAAAATAAAATATGAAACATTCACTGTATAATTTAAATAAAGATGTTTCAGAATGAATAGTATAATGTTGCCAATGAAGATGGTAGAACAATATAACTTCTTAAAATAAAAACTCTTGAAACAGGAAACTAAATTGGATAATAGCAGATATGAGTGAAGTATAAAAAAATTGAAACATATAACATAGGTAAAAGTCATTATAGAAATAAATCTTGCATTTAATTAAACTCTACCATGAGTAAGCTGGAAAGACAAAAAGAGACAGCAACACAGAGGAAACTAATTAAATATATGAAATTATATTTACTAGAAATATTTCCAGAAATCAGAAATAAAATGATGACATCCAAAAGTCCAATAAATATTAATCTCTTCTTCACAAAGAGGAATATGTGGTAAAGTAATATGAGGAAACTAGTACATTCCAAAGTAATCAAAGACATTTAGATTGTTGGGTTGGAATTATATTTCATCTTATTCTATTAGTATATGTCTTCATTTTCTAGGGCTTCTATGACAAATACAATTGTTTTTTTTGTTTGTTTGTTTTGTTTTTTAACTCAGTTAGTTTAAGCAATCAGAATTGATTTTCTAACAATTGTGAAAATGACGAGTTCAAAATAAAGACTTCTATAGTCCAACTTCTCCCAGAATCTATAGCATTCTGGTGCTGGCTTGCCTGTATTCTTAGGATTCCCTGGCTTCCATCTCTGTCCCTGGTACATGGCAATCTACCTCATTTTCTGACTTCTTCTGATTTCTGTCTTTCACTGACTTGTGACTTCTACTGAGTTACTATGTTCTAATTTCTTTTGTTTCTAATGACCCAGTAATATGGATTAAGGGCTACCATTGTTCAAATGGGTTTCATTTCCATAGGATCCTCATATATCCTATTCACAAATGAGTCCACACCTTAACTAATAATAACATCTTTACAGATCCTATTTACAAAAGTATGCACAACCACAGGAACACAGGTTAAGGGTTGAACATGTCTTCTTTGGTGTACATGTTTCATTCCAAGTCTTCACTCTGAGCTGCAAAATGTCAGGTTCTTTCAGCATGCAAAACACATTTAATCCACCCCAATGTCCTCAAAGCCTTAAGCTGTTTTGGTAACAAATCTAAGTTCAAAATCTTATCAAAATCATTTAAGCGGAGGTGTCTTCTTGGGAAGATGACGGAGTAGAGAGCTACAGGAAACATACCTCCTCCAGCCAGTGGACAGGGAAAAACCATCTGAATGAACATTCAGGTACTCCAGAGGCTAGGGGAGCACTCTAGAATATCTAGAAAAGAGTGAGACAGAGAGACTGAGGAGTTATGGCAGAAAAAAATATGAGTGAATTACTCAGTGGCAGGGACCAACACCCATGTCCCACCCTGGAGTCTTGCCTCCTGAGTGGTCCGTGGCTGGCTGCCACAGACAGGGCTGTCTGTGAAGGTCTTCCTTTCTGGGAATAATTGGGAACATGGCCAAGTGCTGAGCATAGCTTATGATCAGCCAACTTGTAGTCCTGGTTCCCAGCTCTGAATCATGGTTCTAGCTTGCCCTGAACAGGAATCCCCAAAGACACCATTTCAATTCCATCCTTTATTGCTGCCTCCCTCAGCTCCTATCCAGGTGTCATCATGCAGGCCTGTGCTCTCCTAGGTGTAGGTCCAGGTTAAAGCCACTGGGCCCTGTGGTTGGCTGAGGAGGTACAGATTTCAAAGTCCAGCTCCATTGAACAATTGAGGCAAGTGAGCCCAAGCGCTGGCTGATGAAGAGGCCCACCTGACAGCACAGAATCAAGGTTTCAGACCGACCAACCATGACACACATTTCCTCTTCTCATTTCTCTCTAGACAATGAAGCACTTTCCACATTGTTGACATGTAGGAAGAATTCCCAGTGTTCCTGACAACAGAGGAGGCTCTGACCCCCTCATGATGCACCTGCTTCCAATGAGAATTGGGCTTTTCCAATCCACCAGGTTAGCTGTCCCCATCAGGATCAGCCTGATGTGAGTTTGGATCATGTAAAAGCTTAATAAGTGCAAGGACCCCATTCTTGATGGAAAGAACAAGATGTGACAACTGGATGATGCACCTGGGACAATGACAGATTGTCCCTTCTTCTGCTCCTGTACTCTGAAGGCAAGGGGCGCACCATAGTGGTAGGGAGCTAAGCCTGGAAGCCAAAATCTCTCAATAGCCTGCTAGAGGAGGGTTACACATGTTCACATGCTGGAAAAAGAAAGTGGGTGCTTTAATTTTCAATTCAGATAAAAATTATTCTGCCATAAAATAATCTTTTCTTATGGTGATTAAACAATTATGAATATTCAACTTTTATTATTATTATTATATTTTGCCAGGGCAGAGCCAGGAGAGAAAGTTAATTCCAAAAAATTAGCTGCATGGTTTCAGAGTGTTATTTGAATGAAAGTGTTTTCATACATCCAGTCATATCCAGAAGAACAAAATTAAGAAAACTAATTCATATGTGTGAACACATTATAATTTAATTAATAATAGCATTGCAGATATATTTTCTGTGCTCAAAACTTGGAAACATGATGTCATTACTTAAAATAGATACAGTGGAGAATCTCAAGGGGTTAAATACTTTTAAACAAGAAAAGAAAACCCTGTCAAACTACAGAAATCCCATGTTTCCCAAAATCTTCCTTGCCCCTGAGGCAGGAGTTTCTCCCTACACTAGTTATGTTCCAAGTGCCCCTCATGCGCAGCCCCATCCTATGCGGGGAGGTTTGTGTCCACACAGTGGCTTCCCCTCACTGTGTTTCCTGCACAGTAATACATGGCCATGGCCTCTGCTATCAGAGAGCTCAATCTGCAGAGAGAAATCGTTCTTGGACATGTTTCTGTAAGTGGAGATTTGGCTCCTGAAGGAAAAAAGGACATAGTGTATGCCCCACTGTCACATATCCATGTAGCCCCTTGCCCAGAGACTGATGAATCCAATGCCAGCAATAATCACTGATTGTGATGGAGATATCAGAGACAGAGCAGGTGAGGGACAGGGTCTGTGAGGGCTTAATGAATCCTGGTCCTGACTCCTGCAGCTGCATCTGGGACAGGGTACCTGAGGACAAGGAGAACCACAGTGAGCCCTCTGCTCAGATTCATCACCCCATTACCTTCTTGCCTGAATCCTGAGGTGCTCACATCTGGGAGCTGCCACCAGAAAAAGGAAGAACCAGAAGGGTTGAAGGGTCCTCTCTGTGAGGGCCAGGACTTTTGGACAATATTTTTCTAGTTGAGAGAGATCTTGAATATGCCTATGTTTGATGTCACTTAATCTGTTGGACTAATTGGTGATTTGAATGTGGGAAGGATCTGTGTATGTAAAGGTCCAAAGGGCCAGGAGAGTTCCCTGTATACTTGGTGCTCTGAGACACTTTTGGGAGGGGAATGCTTGCCAAGTCCTAGGAGGACACATTCTCTCCATGGGACCACACTTTTCCAAGGACAGGGTTTTCTTTTTCCATGAAACTTGCCAAAGCAGCTGGAAAGTGAGCTGGATACAGCCAAAGAACCAGGATGACTTTGTGAATATAGTCAATGTGCCTCTACTCTCATGGTTCTACATATTTATCAAATACCTAGCACAAACACAGGATGCTCTAATCTTCCCAATAAACATTCAGATCCATTATCTCTTCTTTTATCTGATTTTACTTTATATTCTAAAATTTTCAGGTCACAGCTAAATGTATCAAACACATTTAATTCATACAAATTGGGTCCATTCAATATGTGCCATAATTCAGAATGACATTGATTCACTACACTTCTGTGAAGCTTTCTTATATCTGAAAATGCTTTTATACAATGTACATTCAACAATTACTGTAGAGTTGAAATTGTTCATGATAATCCTTTATGCAGTTTATTTGTGTCATTCCTAGCAGATTCCTAAACATATTCATTCCCTGTGCACAGCTGATACTGTAGGGATAGCCTGCACCTCAAGACTATCCTTTAGCAGGAACTTTGAGGAACACAAACCCCTCTGAGCTACACACACAGATAGTCCATGGGAGGGCTTAGCTCACAGATATTCTGGATTAGATTTATGAGTTGAATTATGACTCCCCAAAAGATTTGTTGAAGCCCTAACCTGTGCTGTGAATATGATCTTATTTAGAAATAGGTCTCTGAAGATGCTTCTAAGGTGCATCTAAACTGGATTATATTTATCTCTAATCCAATAAGACAGCTGTCCTTATAAAGGGAAGAATTGGATCCAGACAGCCAGCCTCTAGGAGGAAGCCATTTGATGACTGAGTTAGGAATTGAAGCTGAATGATTTGAGGCAAAGCACAAGTGCCTAGGAAGAGGATGCAAAGGATACTCTCCTACATCCTTCAGGTTTATAGCCTCCAGAACTGCAAGAATATACATGTCTATTTTGTTAAGCCATCCAATTTTTGTTACTTTTTAGCCCAGCCTTAGGAATCCAATCATGGATCCGTTCATGGATCCCAGAAAAGAACAATTTCTGTTTTCTCTGTCAATGCCAGAGAATTATGAACTCAGTTAAAATGGTTTCCACTACATCAGGGGAAATAATATGTAAATCCTTGTCTTTACAGCAGCACAGTGACTGGTTTGTAGCAGGAGGGGCAAGCTCACAATGGCTAGAGGGCAACTCCTTGTCCAAGAATCAGGCCCTTGGCAATCACCTGGGAGATCCCTCCTGAGGCCTGAGTCACTGAATCCTGGGATTGAGGCTGAGATCCTAGGAGTCAGTAGAGGCAGAGAAAAGAGCACAGCTCCATTCCCTCCATCCTTGTGACCATGAGGATGTGACCGAGCCCTTATGAGATTCAGTCTGCCAGGACAAAAACTGGGGGTCACAGCAGACATTTTATTTTTAACTTTTCTATTAGGGGACTAGAGCTATTTACTGTAATTAACACTGTGATTAGTATTGCCAGCAAGGGATCCAGAATTTAGGCATCTATGTGAGTCCTCACCTCTCTTCTTCACAGCTGCACATGGGGTACCCACTGGTTCTGTCCCTGACATGTCACACCTGCATGCCTGGGGCAGGTCATTCCCTCCTTAGGCTCAGTGTCCCCACCTGAACAGGGACTGCTTTAGACCCTGTCACTTTTGAAAGCCCCCTTTTATCTTATCTTTTCAGGAACACATCCTTGAATGCAGCGTGCTGCAAACTGGAGATATATATATATATATATCTAAGGCAATAACATGTATTTATTTTTATTTTTAAAGGAGGTTTAGTTTACATAAATTTTATATAAAAACTATAGGGGATTCCCATATACCCCACCCCCTCCCATCCCACATTTTCCCACATTAACAGCATCTTTCATTACTGTGGTACATTTGTTGCAATTGATGAACACATACTGAAGCATTGCTACTAACCATGGTTTATAGTTTACATTATGGTTTACAGTTTGCACCACACAACTTTATAGGTTTTGATGAAATGTATAATGGCCTGTATCTGTGATTGCAATATCACACAGAACATTTCCAATGTCCCAAAAATGCCCCAATGTTACACTTATTCTTGCCTCTCCCTCCCCTCAGAATCTCTGGTGGCCACTGCCTTTTTATCAATGACCCTTCTATTTCTAGAATAATATTAGGTCTAGTTTAGTCCATGGGGTAATGGTATCCCTGTCCCAACTCTGCAGTGGGAACCATGGGTCAGAGGATTTCAACTTTTTAGTTCTCAGACCATTTTTATTAATACTTTTAAAAAAATTCAGTAACAATTAATAAACATTTTAACAATGAATATTTATGAATGCCTAAAAATGTCATGAAAAGAGAACGAACATCTGCAGAAATGAAAGTAATGCAAATTACCACCACAGTGTACTAACACATCCCAATAATGTAAATGGCCATAATAAAAAGTTTAAAATTGATAAAAAGTGACAGTAAAATTGTGGAGAAAAAGTGTTAATGATAATACACCAATAATATTTTTGAAGAGGTAACTAAAGCAGATTTATGGGCAAAATGTGTATATTTCAAAAAGTGTAATATAAATAAGAGAAGGAAAGCAAAGATATAACAGCATGTCCACCTAAAGAAAGCATGAAATGGAGAGGAAAATGAACAAAAATAAGTAGATTGAATAAAAATAATAAAGATTGGAATAGAAATAAAGGCAAGGGATAGTTTAACAACACAATTCAAATTGGAAAATAATTTTCTATAATGATCAAAAGAATCTAAAGAATTCAAATTATCAACATTCTGATTGAAATCAGATTGTCACCAGCAGATCTTACAGACAAGAAAAACAATGAGGAGATAACACTATATAAAATCCATGCCAAAAGACTGCACAGTTAAATGAAATCCAAAAATTCCTTAGAAATCACACAGTGCAATGCTTACAATGACATTATTTTCCAATCTAATAAATAACTGAATTATTCATGATGAAAATTCCCACAAAACAAAATTATAGGGTTCATTGGTTAACTTGGAAAATTCTTTCAAACAGTTTAGAAAAAATATCATAAATTTTTCTTGAAATCTATGTGAAAATATAAAATGTGGGAAAGTGGACCAAATAATTTTAGGAGAAGAGAATATTATAAGTAACATTGACTTAGTCATTATGAAAAACAAAATTATAAGCCAATATTCCTCATCAGTTTACAAGAAAAATATATTTGACACAATATTAGTAAATCAACTTTGGCAACATATAAAAAGATAATAAATCATGGTATATTAAGATATATCTCAGTGAATGCATTATTTAGTTTGCCTTGATCATAGCATAAAAGAGAAACAGTTCATATTCTTCTCAATAGAGCCATAAAATGTATTGTCAAAATCAGCAGTGGTCCCAGGATAGTCTCCCCAAGATGGGACCTTATAGTTTTTCTGTACATTTTATTCATAATTTTTGAAGTGCTCCCATTCACACCTAGCTTGACAAGAGCTGGTCTCATGCATGACTGTTTGTGTCTCCTGCCCTACCCTGGGGCTGCTGCTGTTAACTAGTACAGCAGGATGCACATCTGTGTCCTCACTGCTCAAATTCACCTGTAAATGCACCTGACACTGGAGGGTCCCATGTGAGACTGTCATGAGTCCAGGTGGCTGTCCTGTGGATGATGTTCCCCCCACTGTAGATCCTGCCCACATATCCCATCCCCTCACCAGGAACTGGAATTCAGAAAGTACAAAGAAAAGGAACCAGTTATCTCACAGTTTATGCTAATTTCTGGAAGGCATCCTTGCTCCTGGGCTGGATCCCAGGAGGTGCACCTGGACTCTCAATTCCACAAACAGGAACACTCATTCCCTAAACACAAGATGCACCAAGTAGGAAACTGCTTCCCAGTCAGAGGTGCTGCATGGAGGCAGAGGGAGATGCCTTCAGTTTGCCAGGATGCCCTGGAGCATGAGGCCCAGGCACAAGTCAGAAAGACACAGGACTCCCTGGGAGGATGTCACAGAAGCTCTGCCTGCAGAAGCCTGTTGCTTTGCTGGAGGATTAAGTGTGTAAATTAGTGCTTCCTGGTGAGACTGACTTCTTCACAGAAAATTGTGTGTTTGGAGATTGGTATTTTATTTATAGGAAAATACTTGATTTTTTAGGGTAAAAGAATATATAGGTAAATGGTTGATTAAAACATCCATGAAAGTTAAAATAAAGGCATTAAATTTAAATGGCTTCAGGTATACTCAGTGGACAGATGAAAAAGAAACAACCATTTTCTGTTATTTTTATCTTATAATTTATCTTTTCTAATATATATACTGAAAATCTATGTTTTGTGTGTGAAAAAAAAATAATTACAATGTCCCATGTAATAGCACATCAGATTTTTAAGGAATTTAATAAAAGCACAGGGGCCACTGTTTCTCTCTTTGTCCTCCTTCATCTGAGTATGTATGTTCTGCATGATGCTAAGGGAGGGATAATTTTCATGGACACCCTTAGGAGATTTACTTAAATTCAGAGAATTAGCTGCTCAATGTCAGTTGAAAGCAACTTTTGTTTAAATTCTCAGTCATATCCAGTAGAAAGTGCAGGGGTGGGGTGGGGTGGAGGGCTATACACAGGTATTAATAACATTTTAATAAATCTGTACATTGTTGAACTCTTGGATACATCATAACTCTGCTTAGAAAAGATGCAATGGCTGTTCCCTGGGGGTTAATTCTTGTGAAGAAAGAAGTGGGAACCCCAGCAAGGTTACAAAATCCCTTCTCAACCCGTTTCTGCACCTGCCCCTGAGGTTGCCCCTGTGTGACCCCTGGTGGCCCTGAACGTCCCCTGCAGCACAGCCCCCTCCTGGGCCTTGCAGGGGAGGTTTGTGTCTGGGCTCACCCTGACTTCCTTTCACTGTGTGTCTCTCGCACAGTAATACATGGCCGTGTCCTCAGGTGTCAGGCTGCTCAGCTTTAAATAAACTTCATTCTTGGAGGTTTCTCTGCTAATGCCAACACGGGATTTAAGAGTTGGGTTATAGTATGTGTGCCCATTGCTCCATATTATCCCAACCCATTCCAGCCCCTTTCCTGGAGTCTGGCAGATCCAGTTCATATCACTGTTGGTTAAAGCGACTCCAGAGACAGAGCAAGTGAGAGACAGGGTCTGAGAGGGCTTCACCAGGCCAGGTCCTGACTCCTGCAGCTGTACCTGGGACAGGACACCTGAGGACAAGGAGAACCACAGTGAGTCCTGTGCTCAGATGCATCATCCCCATTACCTTCTTGTCTGAATCCCTGAGACACTCACCTGTGGGAGTCACCACCAGGAAAAGGAAGCACCAAAAGCTCTTCATGTTCTTTTTGGTGTGGTCCATGATGCCCATTAACTATTTTCCAGAATGTGTGGAAACTTAATTTAAGTAAATGAGGACCACATTTGTCTGCCCATGTGGCAATTTGTATTTGGGAGGTAACTGTTTATAAAATGAGAGGGGATGAGGGGAGGTCCTAGTCTTAGGGGCACCCCTGGCAGGAGGAGGCTGGCTAATCCCCCAGAGAACACAGTTCTCTCCCTGGGGGACACTATTTCTTAACCCAATTTCCTGTACTTCCAAGTCAGAAATGTATTGAATGAGCTGATAAGGGAGCCACATATGGTCAAAAATTGAGGATGGCTTTGGGAATATGGTCACTGTGTGGCTACCCCAAAGAATTACATATATATATATATATATAATATGTAAATTCTCTAACAAAGTTGGTTCTGACAGTTTCTGCTTGTTTTTCAATGACTGTGCAGGGGTGAATGTTTGGAGCTGCCTTCTCACAACTGTGTTGATGAGTCATGTTGAGTGTGAACTCATAGTAGGATGTCTGAGCTGTTATATATTACCACTGATATTATATTCAGCTTATGAAATGGCTCTCTCAGAGAGCTAACATTATCTGGAAGGCTCCGTGGCTTGCTCACCTACATCCATGCTGCTTTGTGCTGCCTTCTGTTTCCTCTGCAGGACATTGTATAGACCTTCCACCCCAAATTGGTGGTCCTATAGGTCTACTTTCTCCCCAGCATCTGCTAATGCACATCCCTAGTATGGCAAAAGAGAAGACCCTGTGGTTTTGAGTGCTTCCCCAAATAGGAAAATCTTTTGTTGGTTGACACTGACACTGCATCATTGAGCAACACTGGTTACATAAGAACGGGCTTATCATGACCCTACAGTAGAAGCCTACAATAAAGGAGGTAGGCATCCCTTTTCAGGAGCTGTGAATTGTGAGTGAGGTGGCTGGAACTGAAATTATGTGTAACTATGGGAGTGAAACAAGCCAGATACAAAAGGACAACTACTGTTTTATGGACATATTGTGAACTAAATATATTGTGTAAAGTCATCTTTGGAAATGAATAGAGCAGGTGAAGACGCAACATAGTGTTTGTAACCAGCACTATTATTATATAGGTATGACAGTGTTTGAAAAGGAAAGTCTAAGATCATGTATGTTACTAGATGGAAAGCTAAAAGATGTAACATGGGACTGATAGCATAGTAAAAGCTCATGTGAAACATGAATGTGGGTAATAGTGCATATATAAGTTTTTTTTCATTAAAACTGAACAAATGTATGTTCATGTTACAAGATGTTAATATCATGCAAAAGAAAAAAGAAAAACACCCCGAAATATGCTAAGTGAAAGAAACCAGAAACAAAGTACTACATATTTTATGATTCCATTTATATAAAATTTAAGTATAAATAAATTTAAAAAGATGGAATTAGATTAGTCATTATGTAGGGCTGCGGAAGGACAGGGGGATTGAAAGGTGATTGCTAAGGAGTGTGGAGTTTTCTTTTTGGAGTAATGAAATTTTTCTAAAATTTTTGTAGCAGTGAATGCATAATACTGTGATTATACAAAAAGTCATTGATTGTATGCTTTGGGTAGATTATATGTTATGTGAATATATCTCAAAAATGCTTTAAAATTAATGAGGGCTCTGGAGACACCCAGGTCCTATATAAGGGGTGATAGTCCCAGAGATTGATACCTTATCAGTGGGCTCTATTTTGGAATCTGTGCTCCCTAGATTGACAGAGTTGGACTCAAATAAGTCCTCCCCACACATGTTCCATCAGTCCCTTCTATTCAAACCTATAGGTGATGCTGGAGTTTGTAGGTGTACTTCCAGAGACTGGAGTCTCTGGCCTGCCCATGTGCCAGCTGTGCCTGGAATCTCGGTGGAGCTGCAACTCCTAATCTACAGCTCGATGGACTCACCCAAGTCACCTGGTGAGGAGACGATGATGGACAATGGTGATCCCAGGGAATGGAGACAGCCTACAGCTGCAGACAGGATAATCCCATCCACCGTATCCATGGGATATAAGCCCACTCTCACTTAGAGGTGGAGTGGACATCACCATCCCAGTCCCCTCAGGATTGGGGGACATGCTATGGACTAGAGTGGACTTAATGGTATTCTGTTGTAGACATATTGTGATTCAAGCAATGGAAGAAATTATAACAGTAAGGTGGAGCCAGTGGCCACTAGATGCTTTTGGGCAGGGAGGGGAAGGGCACTTGTAATACAAGGGTTTTTTCAGGACTTGGGGGTTGTCCTGAGTGATGTTGTGGTGATGGATATTGGCCATTTTACATCAGCATATACCATGCAGAACTGTGTGGGAGAGAGTGTCGTCTATGATGTGAACTGTTTTCTATCCTTAGTGGCAAAGCCCCAGGATGTGTATATCCATTGCAGGTGATGTACCACACTAATGAAAGATGTTTATGTGGGATTTTATGGGAGGTGTGGGAGGTGGGGCACATGGGAACCCTGTAATTTCTGTGTAACATTTAGGTAATTTAAGCTCCTTTTAAAATATATATATAACATTTATGTAAGCAAATGTATATATATGCATATACATTTATATATCATTTTACAAATATTAGTTTGTATTGTGAAAAATTTGATTTTTACCCAGAATGGAAAAAAAAATCACTGTACCTTCCAGGTTATCACCCTCTTTTTCTTCCTCCTCCCATCCAGCCCTAAACAACCAAAAATCTACCTTCTGTCCCTATAGCAATCCTTATTCTCTACTTTGATAGTAAAGTAATCATTAGGTATGTGGCCATTCAAGACTGGATCCTTTAACTTAGTATACTGTTCCCAAGGTCCAGCCATGCTGTAGCAAGTATCAATACTTCATTCCATTTACTTTTAAGTATTATGATAACATATATACAAAACAGATTTTCAACTTTAAATACTTTCACGTATGCAATTGAGTGTTCTTAATTATGTTTTAAATTTTGTGCCTCAATAACCACAAACAGTTCCAAAATATTTTAATCACCTCAAATAGAAATGTCATCTCTATAAAGCACTAACCCCAACCTCTGCCCCTGAAATGGTAATCCCTTATTTGCTTCCTCTACCTACGAATTTGCTTACTTTAGACATTTCATATAAGTGAAATAATACAATACATTTCCTTTTATAGTTGGTCTATTAACCGAATATCTTTATCAAGGTTCAGGCATATTGTAGCATGCATTAGAACTTCATCCTTCCTTACAGCTGAAATATAATCTCTTGTGTGTTTAGACCACATTTTCTTTATCCATTTATTTGTTGATAGAAACATGAACTGCTCCCAACATTTAGCTTTGTGAATAATGAAACTAATACCATTGGTGTACAAATATAGATTTGAATTCCTCTGTTCATTAATTTTTGGTATAAACCTAAAAGTGGAGTTTCAGGGTACATAACTTAATTTTCCATGTGTGCCCCTGCAGCATGCATCTTACATTGGTTAAATCACCTAACTCAACACTCACCAGGGAAGTAGTTAATGAGCAGCTTTCAAGCCCTGGGGCATGAACTTCCCCAGAGCCCAAACCCACATCTGACACCACCATGAATACCACTGATACACCTCATCCAAAACCCACAGTTTGTCCTAAGTGACAAAGTAAACCTCCAAAATGCCCTATAATGCCAATGCCTTTTCATGCACTTCCTTAAACTAATCAAACCTTGACTCTCATGGGAGATCTACTAATATCCAACCCTGAGTCCCAATAAAATATAAGCCATCTGTTCCATAATTCTCTGCTTATGTGCTCCAACTTGCTGGATGAGCCACCTGAGCTGGTTGCATTTCCTGGCAGCAACTCATGATAATCCTCTCTCTCTGGGAGCTGTGAGTAGCAAATGATCTTTTCTCATGCATTTTGAACTCAGTTTTCTGTTGTGTTGCACTGGCCTCCACCTGAACCCAAATTTAAGATACAACTTAACTGATTTGAAACAAATATCTCAGGGAGTACAGTGTATTGATTATGACCATGGGAAAGGAGACAAAGTGACTTTTGGCTGCTGTTAGCTTACTAACTAGACCTCTCACAGAGCTAACCCTGGGAAAGTTCCATGGCTTCATGACCTAGATCCATGTTACTTTGTGCTGCTGCTTGATTCCTGTTCTGGGTGTTGCCTAGACTTCCCACCCCAAATTGGTCATCCTATAGATCTTCTTTCTCCTCAGGATCTGCTAATGCACAACCCTAGTATGGCAAGAGGGGAGACCTTGTGAATTTGAGCATCCTCCTAAATGGGACAATCTATTATTGGTTGACACTGACATTGCATCACTGAGCAACATTGGTTGCATAGGGAAGGGCTTGTCATGGGCCCTACAGTAGAAGCCTGTAACACAGGAGATAAGCACCCCTTTTCAGGAGCTGTGAATCAAGAGTGAAGTGGCTGGGTCTAAGGGAGTGTGATAGACTTTGCAGTACCTGGTCCACAGCATTTGGGATACTGCTGTGGGGGATTCCAACCACTGAGTCTATGGTCCATGTGTATGGGTCTTAACACACTACTAGCTTGAGGGGACACTTCCTCCACTGGAGACATAATAGCACCTCATAAGCAATGGTGCTCCAAGGATCTATTATTACTCTGTAACTGTCTCCATGCTGTTGCTCTTTCTTCCCTGACCATATGGGTAGAATGGCTCTAAATGTCTGGGGAGAGGTAGCTTATAAAATATTGTGCAACCAAAAGGGTGCCTGAGGATATTGTTCTAGCAGTACCTAAGACAAGAGAGTATGCTCCTAAGTTGCTTGAGAAATGTAAGACTCAAATGAAATATTCAGGGGCTTTTCTCAGAGCTGCTGCATATCAGAATGACAAAGACCTGGTGTTGGACTTGACACCTGGGACAATAACTAATGATCTCACAGGAATCATGCTGCTAAAAACAAACCCTGAGCCCTGTGGTAGTGATTGGAACTCCCTAGAAGAAGAAAGAGTTGCCTATGAGTCCAGTCTACAGGAAGCACAAATATTTTCCATCACCACAAATAACAGCAAGCAGGACCCCAATGTGGAAACCCAAATTGGAAATACTGAAATTTATATTTGATTAGATATTTAAAGCAATCTTAATGATCTTGCTGAAAGGGACAGGAAGGAAGGGGGAGATTATTTGATATGAGACTTTAAGTTTGTATTGGAGTTGGCACTCTCATTCAAAAAAATGAAACAATTGACTGATATCAGTAAAGACAAGGAAGTCCTCCCCTATTGACTTAAATACTTATAAAATGAAGAAAATAAAGACACATTGTCCATAGTTTGTATACCTGACAAAGCAAATGTGCACTGGCAGACAAATAATGAGGCCCAATTGCTATTTTTAAATTTGAAATTATGCAATGGGTAAAACATTTCTTTGAGGATTCAATAAAAAAAGACTCACAGTTAATCTTCCAACCTGAGGAGTCCTCCCTTTGAGATTACACAGTGGAAAATGTTTTTACAGGGAGTCCCAAACTGTCATCTTAGTGGGGAGAATTGCAACATTTTGGCAAGGCTCAAAATATCCATGAGGTGGAGCCATTGGCAGGATATACATGGACTCACATCAGAGTCATAGATCCTTGCTTACCAGGCTCAGGGACACTTGGCCCCTGCACTAGAGAGCCTGACATTCTTCTCCTGCATATCAAACACCCAGTCCCCAGCCACTTAGGAATTGTGACAATTGGAACAAATCTTATTAAGCAGCTACCCCAATGGTGGTTTAAACTCATCACCTGCTTTAAGAACAAATTCTTGCCTCCTTGACAAATGGAACTGCCCCTGTTAATCAAGGCAATAAACCTGTGGTATTGCATGAAACAAGGGCCTGTGGGGCTTTGGCTTGTACTCCAAGATCATCTTCTCAAAGAAGGAAAAATTGTACTTACCATCTCTCCAGATAATAACCCTAGCCATCCCATTCTTAGAGCTTAGGAATTAACCATCAATTATATCAAAATTAATGCAGAAAGCATGGCCATCTAAACTCTTGCCCCTACTATTATATAATGTGTGTGTGTGTGTGTGTGTGTGTGTGTACACACAAGAACGCAGGTAATTACTTTATTGTGACTTACTTGGTCAATCTGATCTACTGAGTACTAATTACAAAAACAAAAAAATTCTAGCTGCTACTGCCCAGATCTTTACAAATGGTCTTTAATAAATTGTAAAAAATGCTTGAGGCTACTTGATGCTGGCATTTTTTAACTGTAAACTGACTACGGGGTGTCTCTGAAATTCATTGAAAGACCTAGCCATACTCACTTGTCTCTTACAGGGAAAATATTGGGCAATAACAATTTCAATTCTGTCAAATACATGGACATCATCTGGCCTCTAAAGGAAAAGATATTCCTAACACTTACAAACACAAGCCTCCCTCAGACACTAAGACACAAGCAACACCTATTAGGTTTATTCATGTCCTACTTCTTGGTCTCTCAACTAGGTCTAGTCTACTCCTATGAATTATCTTCTACAACATAAGTTCACCTACAACATCAAACAAGAAGGTAGATACAAGTAAGGCCTGCTAGACTCTACTCTCAACAATGTTGTCAGCAAACATTTGGTAACACCCACAACAGCAGCACATTAGAAGGCCTTCACCTATGAATTCATTACTCCAAGCAGGGTGATCAGACCTATTTAAGGGGTTACACCCAGACTTCCCATTCCCTGAGGGACATCTAAAGAAACCCCACATAGAATTTTACTTGCACCTTACTTCTGGTGAGCTTGCCATTGAATTTTAATCACATTCTGTTCCATCTTCCAGAGGTATTAACCCATGTATGGCAAGAGGTGTTAACAATAGGATACCTGACTCATTGTTGAGTAAGGAGGAAGTTTAAAGCAATGCAATTACCAGACATGACTTTGGCTAGAGTCTTATGATTTTTACTGGCTTATAGGTCTCCAGTTGTGGTCTCAACAATGGAAGCAAAAGTAGTTAACAGATTGCATGTCAAATGTTCACTGGTGACAAACTGGAAAGATTACTGAGCAATTTGTCAGTTTCAATGCATCAAGAGTTGTATCTCAATAGGTTGTAGAAGAAGAATGCACAGCTAAGGCTAAGGGGACCACTCACAGATCAGAGGTTCCAGGAGTTAGGACATGGATAACTCTGGAGGGCATTATTCACCTACCAGTCTACCTTCTGGCACCAAAACATTCATGTGCATCCCATAAGTAATCTAAATTCACCTCATCTTAACATCCTCAAAATTCTCAACTCATTTTAGCAAGTCCATATTCCCATTTTAAATGTCATCTGCACAAAAGTTACCAATATCACCATCCAAATCATCTTAATCATATATGGGTGACACTGATTTTGATCTACCTGGCAATGAAATATCCTTCTACATGGATATTCTAGCTGAGAAACTAGAAATCAAGTATCTGCTTGCATAATACAATCATGGCCCAGGGGCCACTTTCCAGAGAAGTTGGCAGTCCACATAGAGCGGTGATGGTCAAAAATTTCTGAAGTCATTGGAACCCCACTTACCAGACAAACATTTCTCTTCCCCTTCTCTCTCTTCTATCAAGACCACAATCTTTGATGCATTCACCTTCTTTCTATCATGACTATCTGAACAAACTGAGAGAATGTTGGGGCAGTACATAGTTGGCATAGTGCTATCTCACTGTGCTACATCATCTCCGTCATATCTCTTCTTAGATGAGCAAAGGCCCTGGGGGTCAGGACACAAAACTCTGGCCAAGGGAAATTCATGTTGTCTTCCTTTTTCAGTGACACTCATGCTCTGCCCATATTAAATGGATGTTCTCTCTAAAAATACACCTTGTGAGTTTCAGGGTCAGGAAGGGACCCAGAACCTTGAAGATGGGGAGAAAGTGAGCATAGAGTGTAAGCCTCAGGTCATGACAGGGAGCCCCTCCACTGCCTCCTCCTGCCCTGCCCTGGGAAGGCCTGTGCTTGGGGGACCTGAGGCCAGGCCTCTCTTCCCAGCCCTCTTCTAGTCTCCCAGAGGGGCAGAACTGGGGCTGCTCTCGCACTGCCCCATCAGAGCCTGTGTCTCCCTCCCTTACACATGCTGAGGCCTCAGATCTCAGGTGCTTCTGTGAAAGGTCACCAGGTTCAAGGCATGGTCTGGGAAAGGGGCAATCAGCTTTTTATTACTCCATGGAGTACAAAGGATTAATGTTGAAGCACCTCACACAATTGTTGATTGTGTGATTTCATAAATTTAGAGAATCATAGAATGCCCTAAGAAAGGAAATACAAGGACATTTAATTTTTGTGTAGATTTTTTAAGATTCAAGGATAATCCCTGAAGCTCCTGAGAAATCAGATCCTATTGGCCACTGGCAGATCCATTTCTGCCTACAAAAATGACACTCTCCTTAGTGTGCATGTGAGATTGTTTCCTCCTATTGTAATGAAACAATAATTCAGATAATTCAAAAGATGGCATGGAATACTAAATCTAGAGAAGTTCACTGGGGAAACTGTAAGAAGTACAGGAAGACCCAGACCCTGTCAGTAAACCAGCTGAAACCTCCCCCTGCCCCTGCCCCTGGGGCTGAGCCCTGCGCTATGTGGGCCCTGAGCACCCCCAGCAGGCCAGCCCCTCCCTGCATGGAAATGTTTGTGTCTGGGCTTATACTGACTTTCCCTCACTGTGTCTCTGGCACAGTAATACATGGCTGTGTCCTCAGGCCTCAGGTTTGACATTTGCAGATAGAGCTGGTTCTTGTTGCTGTCCCTGGAGGTGGTGAATCTGCCCTTCACAGAGTCTGCATAGTATATGGTACTACTACCACTGCTAATGTGTGAGACCCACTCCAGCCCCTTCCCTGGGGCCTGGAAGACCAAGTTCATTCCACTGTTACTGAAGGTGAATCCAGAGGCTGCACAGAGACACTCCAGGCTGTGCCAAGTGTTCCCCAGACTCCACCAGTTTCTCCTCACACTGAGCACCTGTAATAAATGAAAGTAAAATTTGATTCACAGAGAAAGACACTGACACACACGCTGTCCTCACACACACACTCACTTAATCCCACACACAGCAGCATCTCCAGTTTCTCCATAATATTACCATGGAAAATTGACAACAAAAATGCCCAGCTCAGCACACCCTTCATGGTGCTTCCCCTTCCTCTCTCCTGTGCACAGAAAGGAAGAGCTTAGTCAACCAGTGTGGGGGCTCCTCTCTCAGAGCTCAGGACCTGGGCCTTGACTGATTTTCAGGACCAGAGGGAGGGGCCCATTTGCATGTCCATCCCCCATGGGGCACATTAGTTCCCTCCCTTCTCATGAGCTCTCTCCTAAATATGCAATTTCTGCATCCAGAGCTCTCTGTGCACACAGTCATTGAAAGCTCATCTGATGCTGAGTGCACGGGAAGGCATTTCAGTTGTAGAAAAAATGCTGTGCTTTCTCCCCCACCTCCTCATAGAGCACTGCACATGGTGGATGTATTCTTTAAAGGGAGGTCATACTGACTAGCTTCCTATTGTGGCCAGTGACCCAGGTAAAGCCCCTGATGATTCATTACCCTGGGATCCCAGAACATAACCTTCCCTTCTTCTCAGTGGATCAAGGTCCAGGCCCCATGGAAGATGAAAAGATATTGTCCAGACTTCTGTGATGCAACCACATGGGATAGATGGCAGCTGGCATTTTCTCCTTCCCCCATCTCCTGGGTGAAAGAAG
This sequence comes from Cabassous unicinctus, assembly GCA_029593785.1. Lineage (NCBI taxonomy): Eukaryota > Metazoa > Chordata > Mammalia > Cingulata > Chlamyphoridae > Cabassous > Cabassous unicinctus. The sequence continues at coordinate 16,869 of JAQZBX010010569.1, read as the reverse complement.
CAGGAACTTGTGTCTCTAGACATCTGTGTCAGGGCTCTGGATATCTGCCCAATGAGTAGGAGCATTACCTTCTGTGCCTTTTGTCCCACTGAGAAAGCCTATGGTGGCTGGACGCAGTGCTGTGCAACCCCTGGAAGCTCCCTCTCAGTTCCCAGGACAAGCCCAGATCCTAGAGAATTGTACACATTATTCACATTACATGTAAGTGAGGAGGGCCTTCTCTGCACACAAAAGACCAAGCCTGGGTTTGCTTTGTTCCAATTTAGGGATGAATTGCCTACATAAAAAATTATCTTCTACAATTGTACATTACAATGAAATTTGGAAATAATTGAGGTTTATATCAGAACTTATAAACCTCTGAAGTATTGACATTGCACCCCAGATAATTCTTTGTTGTGCAGAGATACTGCAAATTGTTGGATGTTCAGCAGCCTCTGAGGTCTCTCCCAAGATGCCAGCCATACATCTCTCCAGCTTTGACAATGAGAAATATCTCCAGCCTTAGCCAAATGTCTTTGGGAGGAATCCTTCTTGTAATCTATGGACTCTCTTACTGCCATGTACAATATTATTCAGGTTATTCAAAATTTAGAATCTTGAAATAACCAGGATTGAGGGACCTTGTCAGATAAGACCTGGAGATCTTTCTGAGTTAGGTTCAAAGCTGAGGTCCAATAAGAATATGATTTACTACATGAAATGTTCCTAAATTTGTCAATTAATGATATTATGTAGTGATCTCAATTAAAAAAGAAGATCCAACATGAAATAATACTCTATATTTTCTCCTGAGGCAAAGAGGGAAAGACAAGCAAGATTGAATCCTGTGAAAATAATGTCTGATGTTCTAAATCAGGAAAGATCCTTAGAGTGGCTTTGCATGAAGACATGGTCTAGGTGATTAAACCACAGGTTCAGAGATAAAATCCTTCCTCAGCCTCACCTACACATGCTCTTGAGCTAGGAACCTCTTCTTGCAGGATCCTTCTTGAACCTCCATTCAATTCCCTGCCTGCCTGCCTTCAGGTGATGTTTGTGTCTGGGCTACCACTCCTTTAACTCTATCTGTTCTCTTGAGAGGAAGGCAGTAGCAAGGCCACATCTTAGAAACTCATAGAACTTAGCTGCAGGGAGAACTGGTTTAGGGATATATCGGAGTCATGGGGATGTGGCCCAGTGTGCAGGGAACATTAGCTATATTCCAGAATGATCTGCAATAATAACCATGACTCAACCACTGCAGCCCCTTCCCTGGGTTCTGGAAGACTTGGTTCTAATAAAATACAATAAAGATGGAGTAAGCAGAGAAACACAGGGGAGGGAGAGGCTCTGCAAAGTCTCCACCATCCCTGGGCCCAGTTCCTGCTGCTGCACCTGGGAAAGGGCACCTGGATCAATGACAAATGCAGTGAGTCATGTGGTCAGATGCATCATCCTCATTACTTTCATGTCTGAAATCCCTGGGGCACTCACATCTTGAATTACAATATAAATTTCAGTTATTCAATGTCTATGAAATGATTGTACTTGGCCTTTTTTAGGGATAGCTTGGTATTGGTGTTTTAACAATATTAAGTCTTCCAATGCAAAAGTACTGGATAACTTTTCAATTATTAAGGTCTTCTTTAATTTCTTTCAGCAATTTTTTAATAGCTGAAAAATAATTGTAAAGTGTCACACTTCTTTTGTTAAATATTTTCCCACCTCGCTTATTCTTTTAGTTGCTATGGAAAATTATGTTATTTTTCAATTTAATTCCATGGGTGTTATTTGCAAGTTTGTAAAAATACATTTGACTTTTATATTTTGTACTAGTATACTTACATTTTGCTGAACTTGTCCAGTCTTAGTTTTGTTTTGTTTTTAATGTGTATGAATGCATGTTTATGTTCCTTAAGATTTTCTTTTACAAGATTATATCATCGTGAAAACAGAGTTTTCCTCTTTCTTTCCATGACCTATGACTTTTTGTTTTTATTTCCTTAGTGGTTTGGGTTGAATTTTCATTGAAATGCTGAATATAAGTGGAATTAGTTATCATCCTTTTTTTGTTGCTGTTCTTGTTTGTGTCATTCCTGATCTTAATGGGAAAGCTAGCTGCTTTCACACTGATGCGTCACGGTATCTGTGGGGTTTTCATAGATCAGCCATAGAAGGCTGTTGCACTTCTCTTCTATTCCTACTTTGAGGAGTGCTTAATTGATGAAAGGGTGTTGGATTTGCCAAATGTTTTTTCTATGCCTATTGATATGATCATGTACTTATGTCCTTCATTATTTAATATGATTCATCAATGCATGGTTTCCATATGTTGAACCAATCCTGAATTTTCTTTGGAAAAATTGCAATTGCTCATGTTGCACAAACTCTTTTGCATGATGCTTTCTCTGCTTACTTTATACTTCCTTGAGGATTTCCCTGTTTTCAGAACTCTTTCCCTGGTATTTAATGCTGTTCTATCATTGTCACATTTAAAAGGTATTTTTATGAGTCCAAAAAATTTTAAGATAATAAAATTGCCTATGGTATACAGTTTTTTATTTTTTTGTCTTCTCATGTGATATCAAACTGAATCTATGTGTGCTTGAAATGATGGCTTATTAAAGTTCATCAGGATCTGTAAAGAAGTATTTATGGATTATTGCTTTCCTTAAAGTGTAAAATTTTATTGGAATTTGTGTCTGTCATATTTTGTAAACCTATTAATATTTGTTGATATAATTTTTGTCATTTATTAGTCTGTCTTTAGTATTTTTAATCTGTTTATTTACTTCATCACATTTTGTTCATGATGGAAGAATCCACTTTCTACATTTTAACTTAATATATTATGTAACAGATACATCAATTCATTAATTTAAACAAATGAATTTGTTTTTATTTCAACCTTGACTTTATTTTGCCTTTCTCCACTTTTGACTGTTTTAATTATACTTTAATTCTTTTATTTTTTAATCTTTTATTTTTTAAGTTTTGATGCATATTAATAAAATATACAGTCTATCCAAAGTGTACAATCAATGGAATTTGGTATAATCACAAAGTTTTGCATTCTTCAAAACAATCATTATTATTTTCATTATTCCAATGTTAATAGTAATAATAAACAAAAAACCCCAAACAAATAAAAAACTGTAAACCTTAATATTCACCTCTCAAACTCTCTAGGCTTCCCCTACCATACAAAGCTGCTATTTCATTTCTGTCTCTAATTTATTTTGTACATTCATGTTTTTCTTTTCTTAGGCTTTTCTATTTTACTGCTACATATTAGTAAAGCTTAACTCCATCCAAAGAGTACAATCAGTGGTATTCAGTGTAATCACATGTTTGTGTATTCATCACCCAATCAATCCCAGAGCACTTTTATTGTTCCAATAATAACAATAAACAAAAAATAAACAAAACTCATTACCTCTCAAACTCTCTATGCCTCACCTAGCATACATAGCTGCTATACTGTTTCCTTCTTTCTAGTGTATTTGTTTTTATATTTTGTAAAAGCCATCTTATATATGCGATATCACCCATATTCATATTTTACATGAGGTTTTGCTGTCTTATACAGTTCCACGTTACAGGTTTTAGCTTTAATTCTAGTAATATGCATGACTTTACTTTTCACACAATAGCACTGCAAGTTAGAAACACCATGATATTCTTTAACCATTTCTATCCATTTCCAAAGATTTACAAACAACTTTTCTAACAATTCTCCACAGATTAACCCTCAGCTTTCCATTCTCTACCCCCTGGTTTTCTGGTGATCTACCTATATTCTAATTATTAAATCTATTGGTTTACACAATATATTTAGTTCATAATAGCACAATCATACAGTATTTGTCCTTTTTTTGTCTGGCTTGTTTCACTCAACAAAATGTCCTCCAGTTTCATGCATGTTGTCATATGTTTCACTACTTCATTTCTTCTTACTGCTGAATAATAGTGCATCGTGTGTTTACACCACAATTTGTTTATCCATTCATCAGTTGATGGGTACCTGAGTTGTTTCCAACTTTTGGCAATCATTAATAAAGCTGCTATTAACATTGGTGTGCAGATGTCTGTTCATGTCTCTGCTCTCAGTTCTTCTGGGTATCTATCTAGTAATGGTATAGCTGGGTCACATGGCAAGTCTATATTTAACTTCCTTAGGAACTGCCCAAAGTCCTCCACAATGGATGTACCATTCTACATTCCCTCCAATTGTGAATAAGCATTCTTATCTCTCTACATCCTTTCCAATATTTGCAGTTTTCTGACTTTTTAATAGGGGTCAGTCTAATACGTGTGAAATATCTCACTGGAGTTTTGATTTACATTTCCCTAATCGTTAGTGATGTTGAACATTTTTTCATGTGTTTCTTTGCTATTTGTATTTCTTCTTGGATAATTCTCTTTTCAATTTTTTTGCACATTTTTAATTGGGTAATTTGTCTTTTTATTGAGTTGTAGGATCTTTTTGTATATCATAGATATTAAACCCTCATTAGATATGTGATTGCCAAATATTTTCTCCCATTGTCTTGGCTACCTATTCACACTTCTGACAAAATCCTTTGATGTGCAAAAGTGTTTAATATTGAGGGGGTCCCATTTATCTATTTTTTCTTTTGTTGCTCATGCTTTGAGTGTATGATTTAAGAAATTACCACCTACCATAAGATAATGAAGATATTTTCCTAGGTTTTCTTCTAAGAGTTTTAGGGTTGTTACTTTTATATTCAGGTCCTTGATCCACTTTGAGTTAATTTTGTTTATGGTCAGATAGGATCTTCTTTCTTCTTTTGGATATGGCTATCCAGTTCTCCCAGCACTATTTGTTGAATAGACTCTTCTGGCCCAGCTGGGAGGGCTTGACCACCTTGTCAAAAATCACTTGACTGTAGATGTTAGGGTCTATTTCTGAGCTCTTGATTTGGTTCCATTGTTCAATATATCTGTCTTTATGTCAGTACAATGCTGTTTTTACCACTGTAGCTAGGTAATATGTTTTTAAATATATACTTAGATTACATAAATGATACATGAAAAGTGTAGAGGATTCCCATATACCCTACTTCCTACCCCTCCCACACGTTCCCTCATTAGCAACATCCTTCATTAGTATGGTACATTTGTTATAATTGATGAACACATATTGGAGCATTGCCACAAAGTGTGGATTATAGTTAACATTATTGTTAAACTCTCTCCCACACATTTTTGTAAGTTATGACAAGATATATATATGGCCTGTATCCATCACTGCAACATCATTCAGAACAATTCCAATGTCTCAAAAATTCCACCATATTACACCTATCTTTTAAAGATGATTAGGTTACATAAATGTTACATAAAAATCATAGGCAATTCCCATGTGCCCCGTTACCCACATCTCCCACATGTTCCCACAATAACAACATCCTTCATTAGTGTGATACATTCATTTAAATTGATGAACACATTTTGGAGCATTGCCACTAAGCATGGATTAATGTTTACATGGTAGTTTACGCTCTCCCCCACTCAATTCTGTAGGTTATGGCAAGATATATAATGGCATGTACCTGTTATTGCAAAGTCATTCAGGACAATTCCCAAGTTCCAAAAATGCCCTCATATTACACCTTTCTTTCCCTCTCCCTGCCCTCAGAACCTCCAGTGTCCACTGCCTCCACATCAATGATATAATTTCTTCCAATGCTAGAATGTCAATAAGTCTATAGTAGAATACAAGTAAGTCTACTTTAGTCCATAGTTCATTCCCCAATCCTCAGGATTTTGTGATGATTGATTAGAAAACTGATAATTTTCTAATTTAGAGGAGGTTGTGATCCATTTGGGCTCATGGATGGGACTCCCTTGCTTGCAGATGTAGACTTTCTCAGTTCCTTGTTATGGTAGTTTTCCATCATCACCTCCTTGTTAGTTGTCCTCGGTAATATGTTTTACAGTCCAGAAGTGAGAGTTCTCCAACTTTGTTGTTGTTTTTAAAGATCTTTTTGGCTATTAAGGGCCCCTTACCATTCCAAATAAATTTGATAATTAGTTTTCTTTGATTTCTTTCTGCCTGGTTTTGTAGTTTTCTGTTTACAAGTACTTTGCATGTTTGTTTAAAATTATCCCTTGCTATTTGATTATTTTACTTCCGCTTGTAAATGGATTTTGTATTGATTTCCTCCTCAGATTACTCAATATTAATGAATAGAAACACTACTGAATTCTGCATGTTGATATTGTATCCCACTGCTTTGCTGAATTCATTTAATTGTTCTATTTACTTTGTTGTAGGTTTTTCAGGACTTTCTCTATATAAGATCTTGTCATTTGTAACTAGTGAAGTTTTTATTTCTTCTTTTCCTATGTAGATGTATTTTATTTTATTCTTTTCTTGCTTAACTGTTGTGGATAAAACTTATAGTACAATGCTGAATAACAGTTGTGATGGGGGCATCCTTGTTTTGTTCCATATCTTAGAGGGAAAGCTTTTGGTCTTTCATCATTGAGTATGATGTTAGCTGTAGCTTTATCATGTTGAGGAAATTTCTTTCTATTCATACCATTCTAGGCATTTTTATCAGGAAAGTATGTTGGATTTTGCCAAATGTCTTTTCTGTGTCAATCGAGAAAATCATGTATTTTTCCCTTCATTTTGTCAATGCAGTGTATTGCATTATTTGACTTTCTATGTTGAAACATTCTTTCATACCTGGGTTAAAACCATTCTAGGCTGTTCTGTTGGATTTGATTTGCAAGTATTGTGTTGATGAGTTTTCTATCTCTATTCATAAGAGAAATTGACCTTTTCTTTCCTTGTTGTACCTATATTAGTATTTGGCATTAAAGTGATGTTGGCTTCATAGAAGGAGTTAGGTAGTGTACCATCTTGTTCAGTTTTTTAGAAGTGTTTGACCATGAGTGGTATTAATTCAACTTGTAATGAATGGTAGGTTTCATGGTGAAGCCATCACTTTCTTGGATTTTCTTCATTGGGAAGTTTGTGCTAACTGAATCAATCTGTACATATGCAATTTGTTTGTTGAGATCTTCTATTTCTTCTAGGGTCAGTGAAGTTTTTTCAGGTCTTTTTAGGCATTCTCCCATTTCATCTATGTTGTCTAATTTGTTATCATACAGTTTTCATAGTGTCACCTTATGCTTTTTTAGAAAGTTTTTTGGAGTCTGTAGCTGTGCCAGACACATATTTTGAGGAAAGTTGATGTAATATCATATTCAGCTTAAACTGATTTTTATCTTACCACTTACATTTAAATTTGTATATTTATGTAAAATTATAAGTGCATCAGGTGCAACTATAGAACATGAAATCTGCTTTCCATTTATACCCACAAGTATAGGCACTACATAGGAAACATTTTGTTGTTTTTCATGTTTACAAAAGATTCCCTTAAGGGAAAGATTTTGTAAATATGTGTAGCCTCTCTGACCATCATGGTCACCCATGCTTCTTACTGAATAATGAGTTCAGAAGTGGTTGAAAGGTTTTGTGAGCTTGTCTTCAAATTCAAGACCTGCTGGTAAATCTTATCCACAATGTGGCTTGAGAACTGATGTCCTAGAAAAAATCTTGGAAGATGTAGTCCAATGTTGCATATCCACTCCATGTCAAATGCCCAATTAATGTGGTTAAGACTATTTCATGTAGGGTCCCAGGGTTATTCCTGAGGTCAAGTGTTGTCAGAGTCCCTCCTTTTAGAATGCTGATCTGCAACTCTTCTAGGAATCAATGAAGACCCCCCAGAGAATATGGGGTGAGTCCCATCCATCTTGAGATTGATCAGTGCAGTCTGCAGAAGGTAGACTTGCCTCAACCTCACTTATATTACAACTGAGACAAATTACATTGATTTAGCAAAGACTGATGAAGGGCCAGTATGTTGAACTGTGTGACATCTACAGAGGTGGGCATATAGCTATATTTAGTGATAGTTTGTGCACGCATTTTTGTGATCAAGATGAGTTAGTTATCAGTATAAATTTGAAAAATCCATTGCAGAGATGGCATCAATTTAAAACTTAGAGTATTCAGGCATTCTTTCGCAGCATTTGAGTTTTTGTTGGAAATTGAGACTATTATGAAGAAACATAAGGTCCTGCACCTTTAATAAAATCATGTAATTAAAAATGGGATAAAAGACAAAGAACCACAATCAAACACATACACCAATGTACACACAGATAAATACACAAACACAAACTCTTATGGTCATAAAATAACATACTCTCACTTCTATAAACACTAACACAATCACACACTAACCCACATTCACAAACAGTAACAATGACAACCCAACACATACAATAAGATTCACACACATGAATGCACCCAAACTGACACACACTTGCTCACACAGTAATAAACACAGATGCACACAGTGATATACACAGTAGCACTCACAGAGTAACAGACATATCTACCCATACACTAATGCAATGCATGAACACATGCAAATGAACATACAATAACATGCATGATATACCCATTAACACAAACTATCACAATTAACAAACAAACGTAGATTAAGATCTTCCAACATATTTGTATATATTAGAAAGAGACAGTCTATTTGAAAAATGGTTTCTTTGTAAAAAGAGGAAATGCCAAGCTAATCCGAGAAGCTCACACTAAGGCTCCATCTGCACCTGTCCCTCAGAGAGGTCTCAGTGATTCCTGGATCTTTGCTCCCCCTGTCAGTCAGCCCCTAGTTGTGCCAACTGCAGGGGGACATTTGTGCCTGAGATCCCACTGTCTTTATTTCACAGGGAATCTTGCACAGTTATACACAACTCTTTCCAAGGCAGTCATGGAGCTCAGCTGAAACAGAAAGTGGTTCTTGGGAAAGTTTCTGGAATGGAGATTTTGCTATGGTAGAAAGGGTTGGACTATGCAGTACAACTGACAACAATGCACCTCATCCCCTGATATGCCACTCTGGTGACTGATGGATCCAGAGTCAACAGGAACCATGGGCTATGATGAAGAATTGACCTGCATGTCAGGTGATCAAAAGTTTCTTTGAGGGTTTCACCAGACCTGGTGTGAGCACCTGTTGTTGTACCTGAAATAGCAGAGATGAAAACAAGCTCAACCCCAATAAATTAGTTGAATCCTCACCATTCAACACCTTTCCCACCAATCACTAAGATACTTAGAGACTGTTACTGCTAACAAAATGTAAGAAACCCAAGGTTTCCAAGTACATGAGATGATCTTATCCCTGAGCACACTCCCAGATGACAGAAAAGAGAAGCACAGGCTTTTCCATTTTGGAGCTATGATTCTCCTGGAAGCATGGATTCTCATCTGCATGTGGGAGGGCCCTTGTTTCTAAGCTATGGGGAAGTTCAGTAAGGAGATTTTCCTCATGGGTTCAAAGGGTCATCTAACTGCAATCTGTGTGCACCAGAATAACAGATGTCTTTGGCTTCAGGTGCTATTTCTGTGAGTTCTTATTTCTATACTTCCAAGTTACAACAATTAATAAGGAACAATCATACATAAATATATTCTGAGAGGTCCAGATGAATCATGCATGTGCTTATGAAAATGACTTAAACATCAAACCCACACAAACCCACATCACACTCACACATGCACAATCACACACTCATACTTACTGTACAACAGAAGAGATGGGACAAAGAGCTCCTGGGATCAGCTGAGGAACTCATCCTCAGAGGTGATGTATTAGGATTAGTAAATAGCCCAAAAGATATGTAGGTCCTTAAACAGGAGAAATCATTGTTACCTTATATAACATGAGGCAGTTTGCAGATGTGATCAAGCTAAAGATTTTGAGATGAGATTGTCCTGGATTTTGCAGTGGAACCTATATGTAATGACAAGTGCCCTTACATGGGGAAAAGAGGGCTTAGATTACAGGAGAATAACAAAAGAATAAAACTGCTGAAGTAAGATATTATACAGCTGGTTATCAATATAGGTGAAGGGTCCATGGGTGAGGAAATTAAAAAAATGCTGCTCCAGAAGCTGAAAAAGAAAGTGACAGATCCTCTCCTAGAATCTCTAGATAGAGGGAATATATACTTATTTTTTTTTCATCTTTTGTTTTGAGGGAATATATACTTATCTATACCTTGACTTTGGACAAGTGAATTTTATTTCAATTTTAATACAAGAATTATAATAGATTAAAATATGTGTTCTTTTGAGTCCTGTGTTTATCATAACTGTTCACAACAACCTTAGGAAACCCATGCATTCAGGGGAGTTTATGTCACATTATCAATGGTCTCCCCACACTGCTCCCATTTTCTGATGCCCATCATTACAACCCAGGACACGATTTATGGCCCATGGATATGTCAATATTCAGGGATTTACTCTCCAGGAGAGGGCTAAGGGAAGGAGGATGCTGATTGGGACTGTGCTTGAACCAAGCACACCTGTAAGCCCATGGCTATGTGATCAGTTATTAATGATTTCCCTGTCAGATTCTTAGGGCTTTGTTGATTGGAAATATGTTGGAAAAAAGACAACCTTCCTGGATTTTAATAATAAGTAGCTTACATTCTAATTTAGATCTATTTGTACATTACATACAAAAGGTTGTGGGTGAGGTTTATTTGCTGCTTTTATTGTTAAGGCATGAGAACAAGACTAAGAGCCATTGTTTGTAGCAGAACAAAAAGGTTACAAGGCTTTGGACAAAAGGAGGTATTGTTTGAAAACTGATATGTAACACACGGGAAGGAAGTTGAGGGAAATTCACATTCAGTGCTGATCATTTCTGAACATCCTTTCCAGAACATGTTATTTTCTAGAAGTTGTAGGCAAATTCTATCTTTAACATTTTAGAAACTGCTAAAATGTTTTGAACTGTGTGTGAATCTTTTCACATAACCTCCAGTTATTTATGAGAATTCAAATTTTTCACATTTTCACTAATCTTCATTTTTATGAAAAAATGATTATAATCATCCTAGTGGATGAGAAGTGGTACCTCATTTGTGTTTTGGTTTTCATTTCTCTAATGATTAAGGATGTTGGCCATCTTTTCATTTGGTTATTTGCCATTTGATTACCATTTTTAAAGAAATGACTAATGAAGCCCTTTGAGGTATTTCTTTTTTAATTGGGTTATTTCTTTTTATTGATTTGAAAGAATATGTTTGTGAGTTTGTATGTGTTTTGTAACAAACTACATCGACATCCATCTGCATACTATCACCTAATAAAATAATGATACATATGTTTACCAGATATTTCAGTTTTACTTTCTTGATAATTTTTGATGCTCAGAAGTTTTTGATTTTCATAATGTCTAGTTTATTTCCATTTTTTATTTAAGGTTTTGCTGTTATATATAAGGTTCCTTTGAAAAATTCAAGTTCATTAATATCCAAGTTCAATAAAAAATATGTGAGAAAGAGGGACACAGCTTCATTCTTTTGCATGTAGATACCCAGCTGTCTCAGCACCATTTCTTGAAGAAACTACTCATTCCCATTGAAAAACTTTTGGACTCTTGTAAGAAATCACTGGTAGCAGTTACTTTCAGTAAGAAGGTGTCAGAGTCGATAGGCAGTGCTCAAATCTTTCACAAAAATAAAGGAGCTACTTTGGGGGTCTGCAGACCAGAAGAGTGTTACACATCCTTCAGGATGGTGAGAGACAGAGACACAATGAAGTTAAAATAAAAACCATGAATTCCCAACTTCCACGGCCAGGAATAGCATGCATCCATGACACTCAAGGTGAACAGCCTGGGTAAAACCTGTGTCCTCCACCTCAGAGGACAACAGAATTTTTCATCCCTGAGAACAGGGAAGATGTGGTGGAGCATATAGAGTGGTTTGAATGGTAAGGAAAAGTCACTGCAGCCCTACCCCTCCCCCCTTTTTTGACAAGAATCTCCCGTCTTAGAACTGAAACCTGCACTTCTCTCTCTGTAATCCTACCCACTTGATTTTGTAACCTGCAGTTCTCCTTCTGTAACCATGATTGCTTAGTTGCCTTAGGTAATGGAAAAATTCCACCCACCAATTCACTAGCCAATGATAGGAGCCTGCAGACCCCAATAATAACTCCAGAAAACTGGGGCTGGGGGCCCAGAATTTGGAAACTGAACTTTCCTCTGGGCCCACATGCATAATTTAGCTTGGTTCATCTGCTCCTCCAAGTGCCATTTTGGGTTTCTCATTGTGACAGCTGCAACATTTGGTTGCCTGACCAGGAAACCCACCCAAGCAAGCCCATTGTGCCTCAAGCTTGGGACTGAAGGGCACAGCCAATGGCAATATCTGAGCAAATGAGGTAAGTGACTCCTGTCATCTTGACAGGACCTCCTTCTAAGGCAGACCCACACAGACCACGTCCCCACGTCCCACTTAGACTCAAGAGAGAGAGATGGACTGAATGATATCAGAAGACTTTGGAAAGGTAAGCATTTGGGTGCCAAGCCCCAATCAGGCCCATCTCTGGACAGGAGAGTAGACTGATCACCTCCTGAGATCTCGCATGGTGAGACTCCAGTAAAGGGCAATTCCTGCAGGAGGGATTGTTTAACCTCTGAGTGATTGTGTGCATGAATGTGGATGGTAGAGGCTTTCACCTATTTTACCAGTTTGTGGCCCCATGGCCTGTGCCACAGGGTCAGCGTGGGCCCCAACCTGTTTCTGCAGCTACACCATCTGGCATAATGGCCCACCCAGAAAATAGTTTGAACACCTTAGCTAAGATGGTCTAAGTTCCTGCGAGGGATGTGGACAGGTGGGCCTCTGAGTGGCCTTGAAAGAGGCACCCCATCTTTGTCTGTCTTGCACCACAGACACAGGGTATGGCTAATCACAGTAAAAACCCACCATCTTGTTCTGCATGCTTAAAAACCTCAGGAAGGGATTTTCTGAAGCTCACAGGGAAATACCAACCCTCCTCTTCCTTTACCCACCATACCTATATGCTGGCAGAATGTTACAAGTTATCCAAAGCCTCAGTTTGTGCAGAAAGGGGACAAAAGTTCTGGATGGCCTGAATAAAATCTAGGGCTAGCTGCAGAGCTTATGGTCCCCCAGGAGAGGTCAGTTGCTGGACTTATTATACACATGCAGGCATGTCAATGAGAGCAGGGTACAGGATATAGCCCAGAAAGAAAATTTGGAACAAGTCAGAACCAGCCTCACCCAACTAGCTAAGGTCCCTGACTACAAGTGAGCAAATATGACAGGGCTTTACCATCTCACACAGTTCACGGCCTCTGTTTAGCATCAAGTCAGGCATATGATTAATGCCACTTATGTGTTCTTCCATGAGATCAACCCCGGGACCAGCCACTGTTGGTTATGCTTGTCCTTAGGGAGGACAGCCTACTCGGGCACCCCTGCTCCCTTTGACTGGTACTTAAATCAAATGCAGACAGAAAACTGTAATCTAACTGCCGCTTTTGGCCCTGTACCCCTCAATGTCCGTTTAAACACCATAAAAGGTAATTTAACCTGTTTTAGGAGCAGGCCACCCAGTGGGGAATTTGGCACTTCCTACCAATTTCTGTCAACTAATCAGACTCAGTGCTCACCCCAGGGACTGTTTTACCTATGTGGGAGTACCGCTTACAGGTGATTAGAGGGCGACCGGAAAGGAAGTTGCATTCCAGTGTTCCTGGCACCTGAAGTGTCAATCTACAATGACACAGAATTGGAAATGACAATAAGTCCCCATCAGAAAAGGGCTAAGAGGGCCATGCTTACCTCCATCTTCATAGGGACAGGAGTGGCCATGGGGGTAAGAACAGGAACTAAATGAAGACCTAGAGCGAGTAACAGATTCTTTGGTTTCCATCCAAAACCAAATTAACTCATTAGCTGGAGTAGCCCTACAAAACAGGAGAGCCCTTGACTTGCTAACTGCTGGAAAAGGGGGGATGTGTATCTTCCTGGGGGAAGAGTGTTGTTATTATGTTAATGAGAAAGGAATAGTCACTACCAAAGTGAAAGAACTTAGGGATAGAATCTAAAAGAGGAAGGGCCACTTAAATGAGTTCTGGGGCTGGAACCTCAGATAGTGGACCTCTTGGCTTTGCCCCTTGGTGGACCCTTACTCATCTTACTCATAGCAGCCATCTTTGGTCCATGCTTGATAAAAGTACTCATCAGGTTCATTGAAACAACTATATCATGCACAACTACCATCAAGATTCTAGCCCTAAGGGGATACAGTCCCCTGAGTACAGATGATGCCTTATGGGAATTATAAGGGCATCAAACGGGGGAAATGATAAAGAAAAGTCACTGCAGCACTACCCCTTCCTCTTTTTCTGACAAGAATCTCCCACCTGAGAACTGAAACCTGCACTTCTGTCTCTGTAACCCTGCCCGCTTGATTTCATAATCTGCAGTTCTACTTTTGTAACCATGCTTGCTTGGTTGCCTAAGGTAATGGAAAAATTCCACCCACCAACGCGCTAGCCAATGAATGGGAGCCCACAGACCCCAATAAAAACTCCAGAAAACCGGGGCTGGGGGCCCAGAATTTGGAAACTGAACTTTCCTCTGGGCGCAGGCATGTAATAAAGCCTGGTTCCTCCACTCCTTCGAGTGCCATTTTGGGTTTCTCATTGATACAGCCACAAAAATATTCAGTGAGTTTGTCCAGCAGAGTCTACTATGAATCTTAGCTATGGCCATACCTGTCCACTGGCAATTGGAAGTTGAAAGTGATAACTTGGTGGAAAGATTTCAAAATGGGTGTCATCTGCTGGCCAACTTGGAAACAGTAAGGAGAAAAATGTTCAGACCTCTTGCAATGCAACTGTGAACCAGGGGTGAGACTCTAGCCTTATTTTGACAACTTTAGCAGAGAAAGTTTAAAACTTAGAATAAATTGAATCAAAAATCAAAGAAGAGCTGTGAAACAAAATGACTAGGCACAAAAGAGAAATTGACCATCAGAGTAAATTCACCAACATATTCAGATGCCTCAACATCAGCAAAAAATTACAATCCATACTGAGACTGGAAGAGATGATTCAGCTAAAGTAAGAAACCCAAAATCCTGACAAGACACAGGATTCAATACAACTAATCATTGATAATCACATTAATCTCCTAAATCAATTCAAGGATTTGAAGGAAAATATGAGTAAAGAGATAAAGGATATTAAGAATGTATGGGGAGAGCATAAAGAGTAATTTGAAAGCCTGAAAAGAAAAATAACAGAGTTTATGGGAGCGAAAGATACAACGGATGAAATCCAAAATACATGAGAGGCATATAACAGCAAATTTGAATTCATGGATAACAGAATTAGGGAAATCAAGGAGAGAACATATGAACTTGATAAAAAAGGAGAATAAAAATTTGAAAAGAATGGAAAAAATGGAATAGTATATCAGGGAATTGAATGACAATGCAAAACTCACAAACATGTGCATTATCATTGTCCCAGAAGGAGAGAACAGAAAAAGGGCAAAAGAAAACATTTGAGCAAATAATGACCTTAAACTTCTCAACTCTTATGAAGGACATAAATATCAGTATCCAAGTAGGACAATAAGCCCTCCACAGAATGAATTTGTTCAGGCCTACTATGAGACACATACAATTCAGAATGACAAATACCAAAGAATAAAAGAGGATTCTGAAATCTGCAAGAGAAAAGAAATACATCACATGCAAATTAACCTCACTAAAGACATAGTGCCTGTCTCTCTTCAGAAACTATTTAAGTAAGAAAAAAGTGGTATGATGTATTTAAACTACTGAAAGAGTATAACTGCCAGCCAAGAATTCTTCATCAAGCAAAACTGTCCTTCAAAAATGAGGTTAAAGTCTTCACAGAGAAATAAAAACTGAAAGAGAATATTACCAAAAGTCTGAATTTACAAGGCATACTATAGAGAGTACTATAGCCTGAAACGAAAATACAAGAGCAAGAAATTTGGAGAAGAGTGTAAAAATGAAGATTATTAGTAAGAGTAACTAAAAGGGTAAAAAGACACAGAATAGTAAGATGTGACAATGGAAAGCCAAAGGACAAAATGAACAAAGCAAGTAATGCCTTTACAGTAATAACACTGAATGTTAATGGATTGAATTCCCCAATCAAAAGGTGTAGACTGAGAGAACAGATAAAAATATATGAGCCATCTATATGCTGTCTACAAAGGTTCTCCTCAGACATTAGGACACAATAAAGTTAAAAGTGAAAGGTTGGAAAACATTATTGCATGCAAATAATTACCAAAAAGAATCTTGTATAGCTATTTTCATAACATTATTGTTCACAATTGCTAAATTATCGACACAGCCCAAGTTTTCATCAACTGAGATGTGGATAAACAAAATGTGCTATATATATATATATATATGGAATACTATTAAGGTGCAAGAAGAAATGAAATAGGGATACATATGCCAACATAGATGAAACTTGAGGATTATGTTGTTTGATTAAGCCAGATATAAAGGAACAAATATTGTTTAATCTCACTATTATGAACTAAATAAAATGAATAAACTTGTAGAAATAAACTCTAGGCCATATGTTACTAGGAGATAACATGTGGGTTAAGAATTGGAGCTGATGCTTAATGCATGTAGCATTCCCCCCCCAAAATGGCCCCCTTGTCTGTTTGCTCATTGTTTCACACATTGTTTGCACTCATTGTCTGCTTCTTGTCTATTTGTTTTTCTTCAGGAGTAACCAGGAACTGAACCACGGACCTCCTATTTGTGAGGCAGGCACTCAACTGCTTGACCACATCCACTTCCTGTAGTATTTTTAATAAGGTTTACTGTAAAATTGTGGAAGTGTATAGAGTAGATGGGAAACACATTAGTAAGTGTCAGTAACACTGCTGATTTAGAAATGATTGTGTCTGTGTGTTGGGAACCTTCAC
>JAQZBX010010568.1:0-44123 GCA_029593785.1 Cabassous unicinctus | reverse complement strand
CTTATGAGTTTTTACTAACCTCTAGATCAGGTTTTCTCAACCTCAGCACTACTGACATTGGAGTCAGGCAATTCTTTGTTGTGAAGGATTTCTTAAGATGACCTATTGAAGGATGTTTAGCCACACCCCTGTCCTCTATCCACTTAATGCCAGAAGCGCTTTCCCTCCAGTTGTGATAACCAAAAATGTCTCCACACATTGCCAAATGACACCTGTTTGCATAGGTGAGAACCACTGCTCTAGAATATAAACATCTTCCCATTTTAAATGCATAAACATTTGAAGACATTGCTTTGAAAATCTTAATTAAAGAGATAAAATATATTCTGAACTATTCGAAAGACATCTTATATGCTAAGACAGGATGGCTCATTGCCATGAAAACTTCTATCATACTTAAATTAATAGAAAAGTAGACATAATTATAATTAGATACCCAAGATTTATAAGATTTTATAAAACCCATGGTTATGTAAACAATTACCTTATTCTTCTGAAATTTGTGGATTCATGATTATAATTAGAAACCCAATGCCCATTTGTTCTGCCCATAAGGAGTGGGGAAGGATCAAAATTTTTAAAGCTTATATGAGAAAATTAAATCCCTGAAGCTAGCCAAGAAAATTATGAAAAGGAATGACAATGGAATTATGGAGAATATGATATATAAATTCATCACTATAAAGTCACCTTGCTTTAAAAAGTTGAGAATGAGTAAAAGAATGGATTCATGGAACAAAGTGAAAAATTTAGAAATAGAGTACCATCAATGTTATTGCAAAGATCTGCTTTGTCTGGACTGCATGTGTCCAATGACACGAAGAAGCTGTGAAATAAGTAAATAAATAAATAGATGATTCCCAGAAAACACAAATAGAAGCACTAATTTGTGTATATATTAAATAAAATAAGATTTCTTATACTTTTGCTGCCTGTATGTTAGAATCAAAGTTGTTTTGGTTTTTGTTATCATTTGTTGTTGTTTTTCAATCTTGTTACAAAATAAAACCTTTGTTAAAATATAAGAAAATATGTAAAAATAGAAACAATAAAAATCTTTGCAGTGCCATCATTCAATGAAAAACCAGTGACAGCATTTTGGCAGACACATTTTTTTTCGTCTTTTTGAATGAAGTTTTAGTTGTCTTAGAAAGAATAAGCTGAGGATTGGGTGTGGGGAATTAAGAAAGCATAATAAATGTATCATAGAATTACAGATCTGATGTATCACAAATACAATGCAAATACAAATATGCAGTAGAGTGAGGAAACTGAGGTTCATAATGGTTTAATAATTTACCCAAATTCACACCAGAAAGTAGGAGACAAAATGCAGCCCCAATTTTTGGGACATTGGAGTTGTCCTGCATGACATCGCAGTCACAGATGCAGGCCTTTGTATATTTGGTCATAACTACAAAATTGTGCAAGACAGAATGTAGATTACAATGTAAATTGTAGACCATGGTTAGTAGCAATGCTTCAATATGTGTTCATCCTTCACTAATGAAGGATGTTGTTAATGTGGGAAAGTGTGAGAGAGGGGAGGGAGTGGGGAATATAGGAATCCCTTATATTTTTTATGTAAAACATTTATGCAACCTAAAGCTTCTTTAAAAATAAAAATAATAATAATTAAAAAAAAATAGAGGTCAAGTCTAGCTCTCCAGAAGTTTTACCCCACTCTGCAAAACCATGCTCATGTAATGCATGGCATTTTACAAAGTTTTTTTTTTTTCTCAATTGATTCTCAAATCAACCCTGAGAGTGGAAAAAGTGAGTACCCTTTCATTTCTCTGAAACAAACAAGTGATGTTTAGATCCCACTGGTGAGAGTAAAATGAGTAAGCTGGTATCTTTCCAATGTTGAATGAGAAACAGATATCATCATGCTTCATTGAAATATGACACCAGACAAATGCTTGAATCAAGAAGAAAACAAATTGCTTTTGAGGCAAAGAAATACAATTAGTGGTGACTTCAAGGGAAACTGGAAAGGCTTCTTGAAGGAGGTGATTGGAGGGGAGGTGATTAGAAGAGCATCTGGAAAGGTGGGTTTAGCTTTGCCACACAGAGATGAATGAAGGGTGCTTCAGAGTGAGTTCCAGGGTCAGAATATAGAACTCATTTCATGTGCCAAAAAATCTGCAACATTGGAAATTCCAAGTCCAGGTGATGCTTTCCAGTCTACTATTTCCAACCAACATGAATTTGCAATTTTGTGTGTATAAGGGGCAAGGGGTGATAGATAGGTAGTCACTTTTCTTCTGCTTTTCTAAGTATACTTTATTGACTTTAAAAATTACTTAGAAGTTGTTCTTTTGTCAAGTTCTACAAGGTTTATCTCTTCTAGACTGTGGTCAAACTTTGAGAGATGTCATAATCTCTCACCACAGCTTTTCTATCTATTTTCACTCCCTTTGCCCCAATAGGAACCGAGGCAGCAGCTTGGTCTTATGATGAGTTTTCCTTCCACTCCTCAGAAGCTGGATCAGTAAATATAGAGTTTTTTCTAGTTCTTTTACCTTTTTCTTTTTTCTTTCTTTTTTATTGAGATATAGCTATTTTTAGGTACTGCTCCAATGTCTTCAGCACACAAATTAATAAATGTTTACATCTATAAACATTCATTTAACCACCTCCCCATTACTATGCAGAACATGTCCAGCACCCCAGAAATTTCTCACATCACCCATTCCAGTCAGTAATGCTCCCACCCCAGAATTAGCCACTCTCATGATTTCTATCATCATGGATCAAATTTGGGGTCTTCTTGAATGTTGCATGAATAGACACATACAGTTTGTATTCTTTTGCTAATCATTATGTTTGTTAGATTCATCATGCAGCTGTACTTTGTTCTTTTTCATTTCTGCATAGTATTCCATTATAGGCGTATGTCTGAAACTATCTGTCCATTCTGGCATTCTGCTATTAAGAGACTTTTGGGTTGTTTTCAGTTTGGGTCTATTGTAAATAATATGGCTAACAATATTTTTGTTCATATCTTGTGGTTTATATAAGTACCCATTTTCCTGAGACATATGCCCAGGAGTGGAATTGCAAACATAGAAGGATTTAGGTGATGCTTGTATATACACACACACACATACACATACATACACACACATTGAAGGAGAGAGCTAAATATAGAAAGGTAGGGAGGATATAGATATAGGCATAGACAAAGGTATAGTAATTTTGACCAAATACTTTTTCAAAGTTGTTGTGCTATCACTCAGTGTTCTCCCACATTTCCTAAGCTGACTGCACCATACAATGCCATGCTTTAGTTGTGTAAGGATGGGATCCTTGCTGCAAGCTTTTGCAAAAAACCCACTTTCCTTCTTCCCTCCTTGTGGCTAACTTGCAGAATGCTGTGTACAAACAAGTCATGTGTGTCTGGTTATTAATAATAATATAGGGCGTTAGATTCCCATTGCTACAGAATCCACATTTAAAGAATAATGTTAGTTTAAAAATATGTTTTCTTAATATGTATGCATTATGTATTTAGATGTGTAAGTATTTAATTATATATAATGTATAAATTATGAAACTCATGTGACCATATCACAATAAAACTCCTTAAGAATTATGAAACTCAATGAAAATATATTCACCAATGCATAATGGTATTTGCCTGTTTTGGGGGGAGCAGGGAGAAAAGAAATGGATCTAAAAACTGAGAAGTCAAAGGAAACTGATTTTATCTGTAAAAGATTATTTTTAAAAGCAAGACCCAAGTGAATATAATAAAATGTTAGTAATTGTCCATTCTATGTAATAGAAATATAGATGTTTTATAGTTTATATGATACTTTTTTATTTTTAAATACACAGAGAAAATTTTTAAAGAAAGGATCAGAAGTTGGTTATGGCACAGCAAGAGAGAAAAGATTAAGATTTGATATATATGCCCCAAAGCACCAGATATGGAGGTCCAGACTTTAAAGGCAATTAAAGCAGATTTTAAAAGCTGCCTCCCTCTCAAAAAATAGGCTTTCCAAGGCTGCTTTACCAGCAAGTCCAAAGCTTGCAGTGAAGCAGCCATTCTGTTAGCATAAGACATTCCAGGTCTACGGTTGCTTTTTAGGCTTGTAGAGTTTATTTTCTACATTTACTAGCACACAAAGATAATAAAGGAACATTTTCTGAAAGGCATTACAAGGTTTCCATGGAGAGGGCTTGTGCTAGTCAAAGATGCCTGGCTCTGCTTTCAACCACTGGGAACTGTTTAGCTCTCATGCTTTGTGAAATCTCCTGTCTTGCTGTAAGGTAATTTCCTGGCCGTGGAAGGTAAGAGAAAGTAGATTTATCATGCTGAAGACCAGAGGACACAGGGCTTGAAGAGGGCTTGAACTGGAATTTTAGGTACCAATTTAGTCCTAAAGCACTCGATGGGACAAGAGGAGTAGACCCTAAAGCTCCATCAGAGAGCTCTGTCCTGGAAATTGCGTTTGTTTTTGTGTAAGGTGACTTGTGTGAGAACTTCCATTGTACCACTTTACCCATCTTGGGAAATGGGTATACCCTTTTCTTTAGCACTGCCATTCTTTTTATCTTCAGTACATATAAGATATCTAAGTGAGCCAGAGGCAAGAAGCATTTTAACAGAGCTATTGGCAGAGAGAGATAATGAGCTGATGGCCTATTTTAAACTCAGAAGTAAAAATGTATATTATTTTCACTGCAGATACATTGAACAGTAAAATGAGTAACAAATAAATGTATATTTGATGCCTTATATCTTTCACGATAATATGCCACCAAGTTGTATTAATATTTTACTCAGCAAGAGTATCATTCATTTGCTATGCATTGGAAACATTATGTATATTATCCTTAAACATTAATAAATCCCTGAGGGTATCCTATATTTGGATTTTGACTTGTAGACTCAAGCTAACCTTTCTGCCTCTTTCTCACACTTGTTGAAAAGTCTGTGGAGATCATAGATTAAGAATCTCCAGCTTTGGAGAATGTACATGATGTGAAACTGGGTTGCTATGTAGCTCTAGAAAACAGAACCAGAGTGGCATACTATTGACCAAAACCTTTTCAATAGTTGTATATGTTGAAAGTAAAATGGTTGGTGGGATCCTGAATGGGATCTTGGAAAAGAGAAAGAACATTAGGTTAAAAACTAAGGAACTCTGAATAAACTAAGGAATTTAGTTAATAATAATGTATCAGTATTGGTTCATTAGTTGTAACAAAGGTACCACACTAATATAAAATAAAAATCATTTGGGGTACTGGGTACTAGTTATTTGGGAACTCTGTATTGTCTTTACCATATTTCTGAGTAATCTTCAAAAAAGTGTATTAAATAGACAGACAGATAGATGACAAATGATACAGATGCTTAAGAGATAGATAGCAATAGAGATAAATAGATGATATAGATGATCAACACATATAGATAGATGTAGATATATAGATGATAGATATATATGATCAATAGATATAGATAGTTCATAGAAATATATAGATAATAGATATAGATTATTAATAGATATGATTAGATAGATTAGATGGATGATAGATTTGATACATGTATAGATAATAGATGATATGGATGATCAATAGATAGATATAGATAGATAGATGGAGATATATAGATAATAAGTGATGTAGATGATCAGTAGATAGGTAGATAGATGAAGAAAAAGAAAAGAAGGAAGGGGGGAGAGAGAGAGGGAGGGAGGGAGACCTGGAGGGAGGGAGGAAAGAAGGAAAGGAGGACTTTAGGAATGAATTTCTGTCACTGGAAAAATTTTAAACAGAGGCTACTTAACTACCAAGTGTGTGTGATGGGCATGGAGGAAGTAAATTATTAGATTATATATGAAACTGGTAAGAATCTCCAACCACAAATTTAAGTGAGCAATAAATGTCTTTCCTAGTTTTTACCATACAGAATTTAATTTATGTCTCAAGTCCGTGCCAGGGTCTCCGTGCCTCTTTGCCCCATTCTTCTGGTTTCCAGGAGACTCGTCAACACCCCAACACTGATAGAGTTATGGATGTGTCAGAAGCATCCTTTTTCTATTTCACTATTCTGGATCCTGGGGATCCCTGTTTGGGACTGTGTTGATCACTTGATTTTTGAACAGATTCCTTCTGCTTCTGGATTATCCAAATTATCTACAACACAGAGTACTGCATACCCACCACAAAAAGAGGTAGAGGGAGTAGAAAGGAACCCCAACAGTGTCTAACATTCTAACTTCCCCAATGACTCTTCCTTCATCTCCTTCTGCAGAATTTTTATCTGGCCTTGCAGTGGAGATAAAGGAGGGGTTGAAAAGTTGTATGTGTCTTATATTATGCCCCAAATATCCTGAAGAATTTTGAAAGCAAAGTTCTGGGGTTTGGGGACTCACACATCAAAAGCATCTTCTCTGAAGCATCCTTTTCTGGGGCAGTGGCACTAGCTCCAGTCATGGCCAGGATGGAGGAGATGACACAGGAAAAAAAAAGAATAGACCAAAGGTGTGATTTTGCCTCACTGTTATCGCAACTGGGGTGAGGGATCTTCTAGTGGGTGGAGACCAAGGAAGCTGCTCAACAATCTACAATGCCCAGAACAAGCTCCACCACAAAGAATGGTCCAGCTCCAAATGTAAACAGTCCTAAGGTTGAGAAATAATGAAGTGGACCTATCAATGTATCTACTAATTTATCAAGATTATTATCTAGGTCCATGTGACATTTGAAATAATTTATACTGCTGAAACTTTAAGACTTTCCTCTTGATCACAGAAATTTCTTGATGGTATGGAAAGTAGACAAGATCACCCCAACCTAAAAATCATCTAATTTAGGAATTCTCCCTCCAACTTCATGTTCTGCTTAATTTGATTAATTTGTTTTCTAATTACATAGATAATATATGTGGCTGTAGAATTAAAAAAAAAATAACTTAGTAAAAGATAAAGTACAGAACATCAAATAGCAAAACCTAGATTTTCCCACACCCCTGACTTTCCCTTCCCTCAGTATTCTGTTCTCATTAAAGAGCTCTAAAGTTCCTTTGTTCAGGCCAAAAACCTTGGCATCCTCCTCAATGATTCTTCTTTTCTCTTCCATCACACATCCAAACCATCAGCAAGTGTGGGACATTGTTATTCAAGAGTATCTCAGATCTTACCAATTCTCACCACCTCCACTTTTCCCACCTTGGTCTGAGTCATCATCATATTTTACCTGGACTAGTGTAGTAGACTCCTTTGACCCCTGTCTTAGTTTGCCAAGGGCTGCCAATGAAAAAATACCAGAAATGGGTTGGCTTTTCAAAAGGGAATTTATTTGGGATAAAAGCTAACAGTTCTGAGCCTGCAAAAATGTCCTAATCAAGGCATCATTGGAGATGCTTTCTCACCAAAGGTAGGCTGCTAGCAGATCCTGGAGTCCTGCCATGTGGTGAAGAAAGATAGCAGTTCTTCCATTCTCTACTTTCTCTTGATGCTCAGCTGTGGGTGATCAGATATCTCTCCTTGGATGTCCTATCCTTCAGCCTTTCTGTCTTTCTTCACCTGGGATCTTCTCTCTCACATGGCAGGGTCAAAATGACAGAGCTCCCTTTCTCTGTGTCTCTTCTTTCTATCTGTGTGTCAACTGGGGTCATGCCTCATTGACATAGAAATCAAAACCCTAAAGCTATGTAATCAAGTGATTTAATCCAAGGGCCCCTTAACTGAATCTAATGTAATAAAAGGGGCCCCATACCCACAGGAATGGATTAGTTCAAGAACATAATCTTTTCTAGGATTCACAAAATTCAAACCATCACAGCCCCCAATGGTCCCTGCTTCCTGGCATCCGCATCCATGTCCTTCTGTAATCTCCTCCTCTTGGAGTTTTCTAGTTCAGTTTTATTAACATGGCTAGGAAAGTTCTTATACAAATGGATTTTGTTTGTTCTCTAAATTATATGGAATATATGGTGTGTAGGAGGAGATGTAGGGGGAAGGGTGAGGGCGGTATGGAAGATCTGAGCACACTGCCTGGGAAAACCGGGGCGGAGACACCATCTTGGTGCCAATGCCGCAACCAACCAGGGGCGGACCCTACCGCAGCCAATCGGCTGTTGACACCGGTAGCAATCTTTCCCTCACATTCCATACCTTATTTAGGCATAAAGCCCTTCCCTACCAATCAGAACACAGCTCCACCCCTCCCTCACATTCCATTCCATATGTGGGCATAAAGCCTTTCCCTACCAATCAGAACTCACCCAGTATGCCTTGTCCACCCCCGCCCCACTGAGCCTTGCCGCCCTGTATAAATATTCAGAGCTCACCCAATAAACTCAGACTTGGAACCTGACCCAGTCTCTGGAGTGTGCATAGTCTCTGTTATTCCGTTACTCACCGTCCCTCAGCAACTGAGACTGAGAGGCGTCTGCTCCCCCTTCTCCTCTGCAGCTTGGTAACGACCAGATCTGCAGACCCCGATTCCCGGCTCATGGCATTTCGGGGATGCCTGGAGACAACGAGCCCCCAGGTCGCCGGACCAGAGGGGCGAGAGAGCCGGCTGGCAATGACAGCTGGTGCCCAAAGTGGGGTCACCCGATCGGAGCAGACCAGGGCTGAGGGTAATCGCACCGTGCGCACCTCTCAGGTGAGTAACCCCAACCCTTTATCCTCCCCTTGGGTAGCCTTCCTTCCTCTGCGTGGGCCCCTCAGGCCCAGATCCTCCACGCGCTCCTGTCTAGCAGGTGCATTAAGATTTCAGAAAAAGAGCTCAATAAATACTGGGACTTTGTCGTCACATTCAACCCTTGGTTAACCACGGCTTCCCTGTGGGACCCCCAAACATGGGCTAAGCTCTTAAAGCGCATCGGCTCAGCGGAGGTCCATGAAGGCAAAAACTTCCCACTTGGTCTCATCCCCGCTATACTTGCCATTTATGCCTGCTTAACAGGCGCCCCGCCCAAGGACCAAGCGCCTATTCCCCCTGACCTGAAAGAAGAATTAAACTCGGAAACACAACCCCTTGTGCATTTAACCGAAACCCCTAATGCCTCGCCCCCCCCTTTTCTATACAGCTATGGCCCCCCTCTACCCTCCCTTATCTCCGCTCCATTCAAATACTGCACCTAGCACTTCAAGGGACAAGTCCCCCGTCCCCAACCTGTTAGATGCACCTTGTGAAGTAAACTCTCCCTTTGCGGGATGCTCCCTTCCCTCTGAAACACCCATGCCCCCCAAAAATCTATGTGAAATGATGGAGGGCTTGAAAACAGCCATACCAAAAAAGTGAAAATTATAGGTCAAACTAGTAAGCTTTATGTATCTGTTGGTGTGTCATAATTCTTTTTGTGTTTGTCTGTTTGTTCAGTGTCAGAATATGTTTTGATGCCTCCGGATGGTAGTATTGAATTGATGGGTGAAGGTTCTTAAAAGAGCTCTACTAAAATTTGGTAAATTTGTTTCAGAGAATGTGTTCTGTGAAAGTAAAATTTGTCTTAAGATAAAATGACTATAGTATATTTAGTTAAGAATAGTTATGGAGAGTATGAGGAAGCACTGTTTAAATGAAAACATTTGAGTGGCTAATTCCAGATTAAATCATTATTCTGACAAGTTTGTTTAATGTTGATGGTGATTGTGTCTTGTCAGAGGTTTGCTTGGAGACAGTTTCCAGGATCATTGTGGTGGCTTGAGTATGGAAAGTATATAAAATGTGTTTTTATTATTTGGGAAAAAGACAATAATTTTGTCCTAAAATGAAATGACTGGTTATTAAGAAAAAGTAAAATGTAGGACAAAAGCTAAATGAATATAAAAAGTGCAAAAGGCTTGTGAAAAATGAATTTTTGTGGTCAAAGCTAAGTAAAATTTAAGCAGTCTATCTGTAAGAATTTAAAAGCTTTAATGTCAAACAATATAATAATATAAAGTTAAAGTTTTGTTCTTTCTCAAAGTTTCTCAAGTCAGTAGTCTGTTTTAATAAAAGTTTACAAAGATTTTCTCCTAAATAATCAATATGCAATAAAGAAAGTCTGTTTTGTCAAGATGGCTTCTTGTGCTTTGACCTTGTCATTTCCATGGAGAAACGGGTCTTATCACTTTTAAAAAGAGCGCGGTGTTCAAACCTGCTTTCTCCGGGTCAAATTCTAAAGAGTAACTTTTATTTCAAACTGTCACATGTAACTTGGTCTTTTAAAGTTCATTTAATATAAGTTAAATGAGTGTTTAAAGCTGCTGTATAATTAAAAGAAATTTTCTAATTTTATGAAAATTAAAGCTGTATGAATGGAGAGCTCATGTGAGTGCTTTGGGAGTGTAGGATTCCTGAGAATATAATGATATTTCAGTATAATATTAGATAGAATATAATGTTATTAATCATAATTTTATTTATAAGTACAAAAAGAAAGCAGCCAAAAAAGGCTACAGGGGTAGTGCATAACAGTAAATTATAGTAAAATAAAATAACACCCCTGCAGAATGCAGTGGTCCCAAATATTGCTGGTTTGTTGCAAGGGGTTAATATCCAGTTATGTCACTATCACTTTGTTTTAAAACTTGCTAAGGCTTTCTTTGTTTTTTCCTTGGATGGGTCAAGTCAGCCCACATTCCCCTTCCTGTAAAGTAGCCAAGAATAAATCAAGTTCACATTCAATACTGTGAGCAACAGCCCCAATTCTAATTATAATATTAACAACAGAACCAATGCAAGTATTAAAATTGCAAGTTAATGTATTACCCCACAGCCCAAATGGGAAATAGTGATTTGTTTTTGCCTATGCCTCAAACTATACAAAATGGAGAAATTGGGGTCATTCTAATCTTGCTACTAAGAATCTTAAATGCTTAAGTAACAAAAGTTTATTCATTAGATGTGTGCTGATTAAAAATCTTATTATTGCCTGTTGTTATATAATCTACTGTGGTTATGAAAAATGTATAATATACTTAAATACTACACAAAACTTCAGTACACTACATTGCATACTTAAGTAAATAATTTGTATATTACACATAGAGGTATTTTATTAAGTATATATATAATTCTCTTGTTTTAAATTTGTACAATTCTGAAACTAAATATCTGAAGACAAAGTTTGGTAAGTATTATTAAAGCCTAAAAGTAAAGCATCATACGGAAAACTTTGTTAATCAACAAACCAATATTTCAGGAAGCATTTTGGAAATTAAAATAGTAAGCACATCAAGGATGTTTTGTAACAAATTAAAAAAGATAAAGTGCATTTCAATGGGTGTTGTACTCCTCCCTGGGGGAGCTGGCCACTCTCCCAGGGACTGATGCATAAACCTTAAAATGTACAGCCCAAGGAGTGTTGTGTTCCTTCCTGAAGGGGCTGGCCCCTTCCTCAGGAATTAGCAAAATACTCCCAAGTTGGCATCAATACTATCAAATTTGTTAATCCTAAACACAGTCAACCAAGACTCTAGTGTCAGTTGCTACTTCAACAATTCGACACTTCCCAGCTAAAAGCTAAATATTGGTAAATATGTATATGAAGCTGCTCTGTTTATCTGTCATTCTGTAACATTGTTCGGTATTGACTTGATCTTTTGACTGATTGTGTTGTTTATGTTTGTCACCCTAGTTGTCAGTATAAGCTTGTTGAACTGAATATATATATTAACATTTATTTTGTATCTGTCCAGGACTCTGGCCAGCAATGGGCCAAATATATCAGTGTATCAGACAACTAGTTTAGTGGAAGAATAAAGATAATAATCAATAGGAGAAGGCAAAAGTTAAGTAGGATATAGGGAAGAGGTTTTGCTTGTGTCTTTCCAGAAAATTCAGAACACCCTATCTGGCTACTCAGTAGGTGTTTTCGGCCAGCATCTTCTTTGGAAACTACAGCTCCACCCTTATCTCGCAATGTTGAGGCTGACTCCCCTCCTCCTGCTTCTCCTACAAATCCTCTCATGCCCACAACCGACCTGTGAAGGAAACGTCTACGCCTGGACATTCACTGTACGAGAAATCATTTCCACCAACTCTCAAACCATAAGTAAGCCTATTGGCAATGCCTCCTGTCCTACTACAGGATTTAGCGCACCCATTACCATCCACATCAACCCCGCTAACGCGTATGGTTATTCCCGCCCATATATGTGCTTCCCCCACTACCAGAAAGATAGCTACTGTACTGACAATAGGTTCGATTCCTTATATGGAGGCTGCCTGTACTGGTCCTGCGTCATCCATGTTGCTTCTTTGTCATCTACATTCTTTCAAAACATCACCGGCTTTTATATCCGAGTCTCTGACTTTTGGAATCAGAGATGGCAGAACGGAGTTAGGGCTGCACTGTACTCCACCTGGTCCACCCCATCAAGTTTTATCAAAATCTCTCGGCAATACATGCTCCACAGCTCCTCTCCAGCTACCACACCCATTAAAAGGACTGAGGAAACAGTTATTAAAGCGGAGAGACAGCTTGCCCTAGCCCTCTCCCCCTATCGGCCCCTTACCTGGTTTCAGATACTTACCAATATCCTAAACCTCCTCAATGCCTCAGGTATTGACCCCAACACTAGCTCTTGCTTCTTATGCGCCTCCCTTGGCTGCCCCTCATGGCCGCTGTATCCGTCTAAGGTGGTCCCTTAAATACCACGGATAGCATAGCCTGCAGTGGCCCTTCTATCCACATTACCCTTTTTGATGCATCTCTAGAAAACATAACGTGCTACATTACTTCTAACCTTGCCCCCACTCTTAGTACCTACCCATGCATTAATAACGTCTCAGTAGACTCCACTCTGTTCGCCCCACAAGGCTTCGGCTTCTGGTGTGATTCTTCCCTGACCCCCTGCATTAATACCTCTTCCCCCGGTCCTTGCTTGCTAGTCTCTCTGGTCCCCCAGTTAACCCTTTACACCATATATGAAGTAAGCTCTTTTATGACACCCCCTCGCTCAAAAAGAGCAGCGTTCCTCCCCCTCCTTATAGGCGCCGGCCTTACCACCTCAGTCGTAGCCACTTCATTGCCTGGCGGTGCTATGGGTCACGCTGTAGTCACGGCTGAGGGTTTCCATAACACATTACAAGTCACCATTGACTCCACCATCCAATCTCTGGAGTCTCTCCAAAGGCAACTTACTTCAGTCGCACAAGTGGCTCTCCAAAACCGCCATGCCCTAGACCTCCTAACAGCAGAAACAGGTGGAACTTGTCTTTTTTTACAGGAAGAGTGCTGTTACTATATCAATGAGTCCAAGGTAGTAGAAAAAAATGTCCGGACCTTGTTCAATCTCCGCAATGATTTAGCCAACAAATAAGGGACACAACAATCACTCTTTTCTTGGCTCAATTCCCCGCTCTCAGCTTGGCTAGCCCCCATTATCACCCCCCTTTTAACCTTCCTCTTTTTCCTTCTCATACCTCCCTGTGTTGTCAAGTTTGTTAGAAAACAAATTCTGAGCATATCGTTACTAACTTTCTGCCAACTTCAGTATCCACAGTACCAACGGCTGCCACAGCAGCTACCAGGCCTCCAGCAGATGACACGTCTGAGTGGGAACACTGAGCTGTGAACCCTCCTCTCCCCTTCCTTTTCCAGCAGATACTACTTAGTTATTTCCCCCACTTTTCTCCTTTGTTTACATTCGACACCTCCCCCCCACCGAACTGAAAGGAGCAAACCAACCAGCGGCCACTGGGCAGGTGTGCATCATATACATGGAAGCTCCTCTAAAAATACTCCCTCATGCACAAAAATCTGGCTGGCAGCCAAAGATAGGTAAGACACTCAGAGGGGGGCAACCTAAGACAGACGCGGCCATTACGACCCCCGACAAAGACCTGGCTGGCAGTCAATGACGAGTAAGACCCTCAGAGGAGGGCAATCTAAGACAAGCGCAGTCAAGGAAACCCCTCCACCTACCACTTCTACCCTCTATTATATACTAGAAGAGGGGGAGATGTAGGAGGAGATGTAGGGGGAGGGGCGAGGGCGGTACGGAAGCTCCGAGCACACTGCCTGGGAAAACCGGGGTGGAGACACCGTATTGGCGCCAATGCCACAACCAACCAGGGGTGGACGCAACTGCAGCCAATCGGCTGTTGACACCGGTAGCAATCTTTCCCGCTGCATCAAAGCTCCACCCCTCCTTCACATTCCATACCTTATATAGGCATAAAGCCCTTCCCTACCAATCAGAACACAGCTCCACCCCTCCCTCACATTCCATACCATATATGGGCATAAAGCCTTTCCCTACCAATCAGAACACGCCCAGTATGCCTTGTCCACCCCCACCCAACTCAGCCTTCCCGCCCTGTATAAATGTTCAGAGCTCACCCAATAAACTCGAACTTGGAACCCGACCCAGTCTCCGGAGTGTGCATAGTCTCCATTATTCCGTTACTCACAGTCCCTCGGCAACCGAGACCGAGAGGCGTCTGCTACCCCTTCTCATCTGCGGCTCAGTAACGACTGGGCCCACAGACCCCGATTCCCGGCTCGGGGCATTTCGGGGATGCCCGGAGCCGATGAGCCCCCAGGTCGCCGGAACTGGCGGGGCAAGAGAGCCGGCCGGCGACGACAATGGTGTTCAGAAAATATGCTTATGTAAGATTGTAGGGATGTAGTATAGAAGTTATAGCTAAGAGTTAGAAGTTATGGTCTAATCATTTTACCTCACTAAGTATATTATTATATATTCTGTACATCCTTCTAAACATTACATGTAGACTGAGTGGTAGCATAGGGAGAACAAAACAAACCAAGTATATCTTTCAAACATCAGTGAGTACAAGAATGAATGAATCTCATCAACAGCTCTCTTTGAAGACACCCACAGAGGTCACATCAAACCTTATATGTTTTAATAAATAAGGGGTTGGAGAGTGTTCTTTGGGGATCTTGACATCGCTCACATTTTAGGACAAGGGTTAGCAAACTTTCTGTAAAGGGGCAGAGGGTTATATTGTCAGCTTTGTGGGATGTACTGAATGTTGCAACTACTCAACTCTGACATTGTAGGGTGAAAGCAGTCATAGACAATACAGAAAAGAGTGGGTGTGGCTGTGTAACAATAACTATTTATGGACACAGATATCTGAATGTCATTTAGTTTTCAGCATCCCAAAATACTATGTCTTTTGATTTGTTCCAATCATTTGAAAACGTAAAAATAATTTAATTTGTGACCCCTACAAAACAAAGTGATGAGCTTGATTGATCCCTGTTTTCATTTGTCACACACTGTGAGAAAATTTTGTCTTTCAAAACTTTATACAATTATGACAGTGATCCATGTCCTTGGGAGTGTTTGATGGAAATATTACACTGAGTTTTGCAGTTTGGTACATCTTTATTATATATTCTGGACATCATTCTGAAAAATGATCAGAACATCTAATTTCCAAGCAAGAACACATAATATGAAAATGTTCTCTGCAGATGAAAATATTGCTAAATTATATAATCAGATTGATAGAACCTATGTGCAGAGAGTACTATGCTCCAAACTCAGAAATCTTGAAAATAATTTTCTTTCAATAGAAAGAGGGTATATATGTAGCAAGTGTAAGAGTATAATAGTCACTGTTTTAAATGAAGCTATTCAAGACACACTATATAAACAAAACAATTTCTATTTGCATTTTCAGTGTATGATGGAAGAGTTTCTCAAAGCACCTTAACAAGTTGCTTGATTATTTTCTTCCTTTTTACTACCATGACAACCAGGCAATGAATCTGGACCATTTGTTATTTTCCAGTAGATACATCATTGCTTTTCGTAGGAAAGTTCACTGTTTTTTCCATCTCCATTTGGGAAATTGAAGGAAAGCAAAGGAAATTCATTAGTGATGTACAGATTATAAATGAAACAACAAAAGGTTAGTAGGTCGTCTCTAAATTAAAAGCTAAGGGTCATATCATTTACTACATCAAAAGACTATTTACTGTGGGTTTCAAGTAATTTTGCTGTCAAAGAATCACAACTCATGAGTCACTAAATTTTGTTGTAATTACATCTTTCTCTGATTCTAAACACCATGATGTTATGGCAGTGTCTATTCTTTACCACAGTGATGGCACACACAGTTCGCCAATGAGTATTTTTTGAATTATCAAATAGCCTCAGCACCTTCATTTGACAGAATGAACTGGGGGCCAACAGAGGTTAAAGCAACCACTCAAGAACAAGTAAAGATACTGTTGCAGAGGTGAAACAAGAATGGTTTTGCTTTCAACAACTTCTAGCTATTAGTGACAACCATTCATTTCTCATTCTCAACTTAAGATAGGCATCTTCTATTTCTCTTTCTCTTTTTTTCTCACTTTCCCCAACATTCTGCTTATTCCACTAAATCATGCTACTCCCAGATGGTCATCTCTTTATCCAAGCAGAAGGGAAATAGTAAACTTCCTAAAGTGGGAGAGGGAATGGTCTTACTGTTTTGCTATGAGTGGTGGAGGCAAAACAAGTCATAACTCTCAGTTTCTGTCCTTTTCTTCATCTTTCTAGACCAGTTTTTGTATTCTTCTCATACCTGAGAATTCAAGCACAACATAAACACTTTCATTTAAGAGAGGCTGATTTGGAGACAAAAGTCCTAAAATGGGAGATGGAAGGTTTGAGTTCGTTCTCTCTTCTCTTGCCAATTCCCTAACTGACTCTCATCAACCCCATTCATTGGCTGTATTGAAATTCATGTTTACATTGAGTAAAATTTATATCATTAACTCCTATTTTTTGGAAGAAATGCACTGCTTCCACAGTTTCTATTAGGCTATTAAGTATTGATTAAATAGGTGGTATGTGCATATTAAAGATACAGTATTTTATAATTTATTAGAACATTGGAACTTCATGGTATTTTCCAATTAGTTTAAATTATAATTATGTATCACATTTATATATCACATTTGTGTATTATATATTTATGTATAACTAGTCAAGTGAGGAAACTTTGGACTTATATAAAAGTTTATTATGAGAAGGTAAAAATAATTTTAAGTGGATCACTTAGCAGGCATATCTCAATGAATGTCAATTTAATTGAGACTTCATGAACATGTAATCCATTAATTAGAGTTAAGTGGAACACTGGTGAGTCTGTAGAAATTTGAGATTCCATATTGATTTCAGAGAAAAAAGTTTATATAAAGAATATGAAAAAATAGCCAACATGAAAGTAGTCAGTTTTGATGTGAAAAATTATTTTCTTTTATTAGGTATATATCAGTTCAAGTGTAGATACATACTTTCTTCTGCATAAGGAGAAATGGGTAATTAAAAGGAAAAATGAGCAAATCATACAGCTCCCCCCAAAATTAAGAACTTTATCAAGAACAGAAATGTTTAGCCAGTCACTGAGCTCACACATGATTACCAGTTAGGAAGACTGTCGAAATCTACTTTGTGAAATCAATTAGAAAATTTTCCTAGAGAGAAAAGCTGTCTTAGAAGAAGCCTTCCCTTGCCTCTGGAATCTAAAACTTCTATAAGAGTTTAGTAATTATAGCATGCTAATATTATAACTTTTAGTAACTATAATATGATCTTGCTAACTGTAGTAATAAGGTATGTGCATATTTCAATAAAACTAATAGGCCAGATTAACATATAGTAATGATAGGAAATTAAGATAAATGATGTTAGCAAAGGAAAAAATTGGAGACTACATTGTTTGGGGGAAAGTAAAAATCTACAGAGAAAGCATAAACCTATAAGTCCCATTGAGTAAGGAGCAAAGAATTCGAGTTAGAATTGCGTTGGAAGCTGACATTAGACCCCATCCCCCATCAAGAATCCATCCTCAACATTATCTTTTAAATTTGGTTGGTATGTGAAAGGATTCTTTTTCCTTTTATATCATGTAAAAATAATGTAACCTTAGGAAGTTATCAAAATAAATATAATATTAATGTAATCTTTGGAAAGTAAAAATCAAGTTTATAGGAAATAAAAAACTTAATTGAACATTTGGCATTGGTATTTTTTTCCCATTGGTTAATTTATTTTCCTTTTGATTTTTTTTTATTTTAAAAAACTTTAAGATTACATAAATATTACATTAAAAATATGGAGGATATCCATGTTGCCCATCTCCTCTCCCTCCCACACATTTCCACAATGACAACATCTTTCATTAGTGTTGTACATTTATTACAATTGATGAGCACAAAATGAAGTATTGCTACTAACCATGGACTATACTTTATATTATAATTTACACTCTATCCCGCATAAATTTATAGGTTATGAAAAAATACATAATGTCTTATATACATCATGCAATGTTATGCAGGAAAATTCCAATATTCTGAAAATACCCTCATGTATTCTTCCCTCTCCCTTCCCTCAGAATCTCTGGTGGCCACTGCTTTTATACCAATGATAAAAGTTCTTCCATTGTTAGAATAATACAAAGTCTGTAATAGAATAATTAGTCTTTTTTTAGTCCATTGTTCATTCTCCAATCTTGAGGATTTAGAGATGGTGATGCCCACTCTGTTTCTAATTGAGAGGGGGCTTAGATCCCATGGGGCAGATGGATGGAACTGTATTGCTTGCAGTTGTAGATACTCTCTGTTTTTTGGGATTGTAGGTGTTAGTTGTTCTGGGTGAGTCCAAAGAACTGGAGAGTAGGAGTTGCAACTCTGCAAAGATTCAGGTCTCAATCGCCACATGAACAGAACTAATTTTTAAGTCTCTGGAAAGTATATTTAACAAATACACTGCTAGCTTAGATTCAAGTAAAGGTGGCAGAAGAGCAACATGCTGGGAAACTATAAATGAGTCTAACTCTGTTACACCAGGGAGAATAAATTCCAAAAGTAAGGCCCTTTGAAAGGGTGCCAAATTCTTGAGCTTGTCTGCCCTGCTTTTAGTGTCTAGATGTCTCTAGAACCCTCAGGAACCCTGCTATTTGAGGCACTTTTCACTGTGGGAGTCAATGAGATCCTTTTGAGAAGTGCATTAACGTAACCTCTGGAATGACCTCTCGATTCACTTTGAAATATCTTAGCCATAAAAATTCATTTGTATTTAATGTTTACCCCTTTAGATCAAGGTCTTTTTCCAGATGCATGCTGGTTGGCACTTGGTAATAATCCCCCAGTGCCAGGGAGGCTCATCCTCCTCAGGATTCATGTCCCATGCTTTGGGGAAGGTAGTACATTTATATGCTGAGTTTGGCTTAGAGAGAGGCCAATTTGAGTCACCAGGAGGCATTCAGGAGGGAACTCTTAGACAAGTATAGCTCTAGGCTAAGTTTCAATTTCACCAGAAAAGGTTCATAAGTACAATCATCAATATCAAGGGCCTGGCGTAATGGTCTGTCTTCCTTCATTAATCACTGCCCATGTACTTGTGGGATTTTTATCATTCTATTAGAGAATGTATCAGGGATCTCCAGCTTTAGAATTCAATATTCTTTCAGTTATTGTGTGGGTCTCCACCCACTGAGACAAACCCCATGAACACTTGAACATATTCATATGCCTGAGAGACATGCTCCAGGTGCACCTCTCCCATCACATCCCCCTATCACTGATACTCCATACCAGTGATCTTCCCCTGCCACAGTTGTGATCCTTTTGTGCTCCAAAACCTCACCAAAATCAAAGCCAAAAAACAACCAAATAAAATCAATAAGTAAGTAAAATAACAATAATTTTAAAAATAACAAATAAAATAAAAAATAAAAATAAATTTGAAATAAAATACAAATTTTTTATACATTGTGTCTTTCATCACTGAAAGATTTGTTATCTTATATGTACAGTGAGAATTTCTTCTGTCTGTTTCCCCAGTATCTTATTTTTTTTTCATTTTATCTTCAAAGAAGCTTTAGATTACAGAAAAGTCACATAAAACTTATAGGGGATTTCCATATACCCAATGCTTCCCCATTTTCCACTCAACCCTATTAATAACATTTTTAAAAGATGGTACATTTGTTATAATTGATATACAAATAATGAAGGTGTTGGTATTTTAAAAAACATTTCAGTATAATAAGGTTTATCATTTACATATTTGTGCACATTTTATGTGCTTCTGTTTTTCATGTATTCTAAAGGATCAATTGTATTAAATTAGCAATTGTGTTTTAAATGCAAAACATAGTTAATTAAATTTGTAATCAGATGTTGAAAAATTTTAATACTTCCCTTTGATGTGTAAACATAAACATTTAAAGATTGAGTATTAGTTACGTTGCAGGCGGCGGTCATGGCCTTCACACCCCAAATCCCACCAGACAGTAAGATATCCAAATAAATTTCAATGCAAATTGTTTGAAAAGTGAATTTGAAAATCTTGTAAAAATGCACAAGTTCATGAAGTCAATGACTATAATATTTGAAAACTGCTTAAATCACAAAGCAATAGAGTGTGGGCCAACAAATTATGGTCCTTGGGCCAACCCAGACCACTACATTTTTATAAATAAAGTTTTATTGAAACACAACCATGCACATTCATGTATATATTGTCTGTGCTTGCTTTTGCACTAAAAGGCAGAGTTGTATCAGAGTTAGACTCAATTATAAATTTCCTACACATGGTTCTTCTGCCCCTTTTATTTGAACCTATAACTAGCACTATACCCACTAATTATATCTCCCAGAGATGTAAATCTTCCAGTTGTTCATATGCTGGTTGAGCTCTGAATCTCAGCAGATCTGTAGCCAATACCTACTCTACAGTACATCAGACTCGCCCAGGACAACTAACAAAAGGATGATTATGGAGAATGCCCCTCCCCAAAAGCAGTGTGTATCTCCAAATGCAAGCAAGATGAATCCATCCATCTGCCCCATGGGATCTAAGCCCCCTCTCAATTGGAAGCACAGTGAGCATCACCATCTCAAAATCCTTAAGATTGATGAATGAACAAACATAAGGTGGGAATTGATGAAAGTAGACATTCTTATTCTAGTAATGGTAGAATTTGTAGCACTGATGTAAACACAGAGGTTCTGAGGGGATGGGGAGGGAAGAATAGGTGGAACATGGGGCACCTCTGGAAAATTGGAATTGTTCTGCATGATATTACAATGATGTATACAAGCCACTATACATTTTGCCAAAACCTATAAAATTGTATGGTGTGAAGTGTAAACCATAATGAAAACTATAGACCACACTTAGTAGCAAGGCATCAATATGTGTTCATCAATTGTAACAAATGTACCACACTAATGAAAGATGTTGTTAATGGAGAAAATAGTGGGAGGGGGAGGGAGTGATGTATATGGGAATCCCCTTTATTTTTTATGTAACATTTATGTAATCTATAGCACCTTTAAAAATAGAGAAAATAATTTTAAAAGTAAAACAAAAAAACTTAAAAAAACAAACTCTAAAACATGACAGTGTAGCCATGCTAAAAGTGGATAATCTGCATATCAAAGGATTCTGAGGCACTTGGGAAATTAGTAAATCCTAAATACTTTTGCAAAACTGCAGATTGACAAAGTCAATCTCACATAAAAATTATTGCATCATTGCTCTCACATGTGTGAAATTATTCCCTAAAAAATCAACATTTGATTCATTCTTTTTCCATTCTATCGATTTAGTGCATATTTGATTTCAGTGAAAATGATTGAGTAGGGTGCTCTAATGGTCCATTCTCCACAGAAAAAAAAATGAGGAAAAACTCTCAGAATCAATTTTCTCAGATCTTTGGAAAATATTCAAAGGCCTTAACAACCAAGTGAATGCCGAATCAAGAGAAAGCTTATTTAAACATGGTAGGAGAGCTTTGTTGTATTTTGACTGATTCTGGGCACACCATTCCATACCCTGGCTTGGTGACAACCTTAAGGTCATAAGGCCACATTCCCAGTTGTATCCTTGGTTCTGAAGGGAGTAGAGTGGATCTTATTCTGAGCAAAGCTTTTTAAATGTTTCAATCTGTGGGTGCTTGTGATGGACACACACAAGACGTTTATCTTTGTTTAGCTTAACTTGGAATTCTCTCACCACAGAAAAGTGGTTCCATAGAGGATGTTCCTCAAAAATATTGAAATTCAAATGAACAAGCCACCTGGGCAAAATATTACAGTTGGACAAACAATGGACCTGCCAATAACATGAGAGGAAAAGCTGTGATGGTGTTACTTTAGAAATCACTCATGTATATTGGGAACCTATAAATACGTGCACATGCCCAGAGTAAGATGCCTGCTCAGAAAATATCTGAGAAGACCCTGAGCTTTGATCTATGGTTGGTATTTAACCTCTACACTGCAGCAGTGAAGGCTAAGGCAGAGTTTTAATCGAATGGGTAAACTTTGAAGGAGTACGCAATACAGAGACATACTGCAAAGACCTGGTGAGATTTCTCTTCCCTTCCCTTCCCTTTCCTTTCCTTCCCTTCCCTTCCCTTCCCTTCCCTTCCCTTCCCTCCCCTACCTCCCTCCCCTTCCCTTCCCTTCCCTTCTGTTCCCTCCCCTCTCCTCCCCTCCCCTCTTCTCTTCTCACTTCTTTTCTCTTCTCTTTTTTGTTGAGACATGTCTTTCCTTGTTTCCTGTAGTTTTTTTCAATAGTTTCCTTTAGCTCACTCACTATATCCACATTTAAGACTAATGATTTAAACTCTTTATCTAGTAAGTCCAATGTTTGTGCTTCCTCAGGGATAGTTTATTTTAGTTTCTTTTTTTTTCCATTTGACTGTGCCATATTTTCTGATATCTTTGAATGTCTTATTTTTTTGTTGTTGAAAACAGGGATAATTTGAATATATTAATGTGGCAACTCTGGAGAGCAAATACTTCCCCCTCCTTCAGATTTTTTGCTGTTGCTTGCTGTGAATTTAGTTGTTTTGTACTTTTTCAAAATTATAAAAAAAGAATCAAATAGAAATTCTGGAGATATAAAGTATAATAACCGAAATAAAAATATTCACTAGATTGTTTCAACATCAGATTTAAGAAGATGAAGAAAGAATCAGTAATCTTTAAGATAAATCAGTTGAAATTATCCATACTGAGATGTAGAAAAAAATGAAAAGAAAATGAACAAATCCTAAGAGATGCATGAGAACCAGCAAGTGGTCCAACATACACATACAGATTTATAAGATGAGATAATAAACAAATTTAACAAAGTCTTAAGATATAAGATCAACACACAAAAATGTCAGTTGTATCTCTATACATTATCAAGGAATAATCCAATATGCAATAGCAAAATAAGAATAAAATTGATTATGTAGATACAAGAGTTGAACATTGAAAACTACAAAACTTTGCTGAAAGAAACTAAAGAAGAACTAAATAAATTGAAAGATAAACGATATTCATGTATTGGAAGACTTAATATTGTTCACATGGTAGTAATCCCAAAAATAATCTACAGATTCCATGAAATCCCTATCAATAACTCAACAATCATTTTTTCATAAATGGAAAAGATAA
Organism: Cabassous unicinctus; assembly: GCA_029593785.1. Classification (NCBI taxonomy): domain Eukaryota; kingdom Metazoa; phylum Chordata; class Mammalia; order Cingulata; family Chlamyphoridae; genus Cabassous; species Cabassous unicinctus. The sequence goes on along the minus strand of JAQZBX010010568.1, from coordinate 20,743 downwards.
TTGTAAAAATCCCAAGAAATTTTGAGTGACCCCAAATAACCAGAACAATCTTGAAAAATAAGAATAAATTTGGAAGACACACACTTACCCATTTCAAAACTTACTACAAAGTTACAGAAATCAAAATGGTTCACTAGTGACATAAGGATATACAAATAGATAAATGGTATAGAAATTAGAGTCCATAAATAAACCCATATACCCATGGTCAATCAATTTTTAACAAGAGTGCCATGATCATTCAAATGGGGAAATAATACACTCATCAACCAATTGTGCTTAAACAACTGGATATCCAGATGCAAAGAATAAAGATCAAATCCTGCCACACACCATATAAAAAAATTAACTGAAAATGGAAATTGTGGAAAGATGACCCTGGATTAAGTAGACAGGGCTCAATTCATTCACCAAAACAATGAAGAAAGAGCCAAAAGCTGACCAAGGACCTAATTTGGAGGTCAGCAGACCAGGACGGTGCTTCACAACTCCCCAGGGGGTGAGGGATAGAGAGACAACCTGAAACAACAAACATGGTTTATAAATGCCCATGGTGGCCAAGAAGGTGTTCCCTCCCTCACCCCCCAAAATATTAAGCTGAGGTAAAACCCCTGGCTCACTGCAGCTGACTGAGAGTGGAATAGACATCTCTCTCCCCCTCTGCCCCCTTTAGCTGTTACAAGGAAAATGGAGGGGGATTCAAGGGACTTACTTTCAGTAAACTTAGCCAGCAGAACTATGCTGAAAGGGAACTACCTTTCAATCTCAGTTCAGGTCCGACCAAAACACAGGAAAACAGAGAGAGATAGACCTCTGTGGAAAGGTGCACCACTGAGTGCCATCTGCTGGCTGGCTGGAAATTGCATGGACAAAAACAGATTTTGGGTTTCCCTGTACTCTAACACCCTGGGAGAAAATCTGCATTCCATTAGTGAGTCACTAATGGAATGTAGATGAAGTAAGCTGAGAAATTTTAAGGATTTAGACTAAGACAACCAAATATCAAAGAAGAGCTGTGAGAAAAAATATATAGACAAGAGATAGAAATTGGCCATGGGAATAAATTCACCAACATATTCAGATGCATAGACATCAGCAAAAAGTTGCAAGCCATTCTAAGAAACAAGAAGAGATGGCAGGCAAATGAACAAAACAAATATCCTGAAGAGATACAGGATTTAAGACAATTAATCAATGATAATCACACAACTCTCCTAAATCAATTTAAAGAATTGAAGGAAAATATGACTAAAGAGATAAAGGATATTAAGAAGACTCTGGGTGAGCATAAAGAACAATTTGAAAAACTGCAAAAAAAAGTAACATACCTTATGGGAAGAAAGACATTATAGATGAGATTAAAAATATATTACAGGCACATAAGAGCAGATTTGATTTGCTCAAAGACAGAATCAGAGATTTTAAAGAGAAAACATCTCAACTGGAAAAGACAGGAGAACAGAAAGAGAAGAGAATGGGAAAAAAATGGAACAGGGTGTCAGGGAATTGAATGACAACACAAAACACACAAACATATGCATTATCAGTATCCCAGAATGAGAAGGGAAAGGAAAACAGGCAGAAAGAATATTTGAAGAAATAATGACCAAAAGTCCCAATTCCTTATGAAAGACATAAATAGAAACAACCAAGAAGGACAATGCATGACAAACAGATTAAAACCACATAGACTTACTTGTGAAACCTACTATTTCCAATGACAAATATCAAAGATAAAGAAAGGATTCCAAAACCAGCAAGAGAAAAGCAAAGCATCACATACAAGTGAAATCGATAAGATTAAGTGCAAACCTCTCATCAGAAACCTTGGAGGTAAGAAGAAAGTGGCATGATGGATTTACGGTACTGAAAGAGAAAAATTGCCAGCCAAGAAATCTGTAACCAGAAAAACTGTTCTTCAAAAAGCGGAAAGAGTTCAAAGCCTTCACAGAAAAACAAATCTGATAGACTATGTTACCAAAAGACCAAAATTAGAAGAGATACTAAAGGGGTTGCTGCAGCTGAACGGAAAAAACCAATCACGAAAGACTTGGAGAAAAGTGTAGAAATGAAAATTATTAGGAAGCGTAAATGAAAAGGTAAAAAAACAGACAATAGTAATATATGACAACAGAAAGCCAAGGGACAAAATGGATGAAGCAAGTAATGCCTCCCTAATCAAGGCATCAACTGATAGATGGATAAAATAATATGAGCCAAATATCTGTTGTCTACTAGAGACTGACATCAGACATAAAGATACAACCAGATTAAAAGAGAAAGGTTGGAGGGAGGAGCTAAAGTGGTGGCAGAGTGAGGAGCTCCTGGAGCCTGCTCGTGCTGCAGGGCAGTTAGTAACCAACCAGAGCTACCTGTAGCAACTGGTTGGGGGCCTCAGGAGACTAGAGGAGTATCCTACAACATCCTTGAAATTGTGGAGGGAGGAGACTGCCTATCTGCAGAGAGGATTTGTGAGTAAAGCCCTCCACACCATGGAGGTCAGTGAGTGTGGCAGAAGCCACCTCAGGAACTATTCTGTGGCTGGATTTGGAAGCTCCATTTTCCAAGAAATGGGATAGGAACACATGATGTGGCATGGATTCAGCTACTGATTGGTGAGTTCAGTGGGCTAAAATATAATCCTAGGAACAACTAAACTTTGGGCATGTCCAGATCAGATAGGGGCCAGTAGCCACCATTTTGACTCCTCCCTCAGCCTGAGGGGAAGTGGGGCTGACTGAAAATCATGGTGCTGGCAAGGACTGGCTTCTTTCCACCCAGATCAGATTGCAGGACTAGTTTAAACCTCAGCCTCATCTGTGGCAGGGAGGAAGCTGGGGGTTGCAGGGGGGACCTGCACCACCTCTTTGGGAAACTGCAAGCCACACCACAGGGGCCAGTGCCCATCCTACTCTAGTGGTGCAAGGTGCCTCAGGAGCTGTTCCATGGCTGGTGTTAGAAGCCCCATTACCCTTAAAAGGTGGAGAAAGAGACAGTTGTCCATTGACCTCAGGTACTGATTTAGTGGACTAGGCTGGCTGGGGTGTGGTCCTCGAAACAGGCAGGTTTTAAGCCTGTCCAAGTTGGAGAGTCTGGTAACTGCCATTTTGACTCTGCACCCAGCATGAGGGGAAGCCTGACTGATTCAAAAACCAGTGAACTTAGGGATTGCCTTCTTTTCACCAAGATCGGACTGCAGCCCTAGTCTAGGCTCCAGCTTCTTCTCCAGGAGAGAAGAATGTGGCAGGACCGGCACCAGGCTCCCAAGGCAACTGCAAGTGCTCTCTACTGGCATAGACTCAATAGTCAGTCATCTGGGGCTGCATGCCCTCACCCCAGTAAGATAAGAGAGGTGCTGGGCAACCTTGGCTTCTCCAGGCAATGGCAGGAAGTTTCAGCCCACACAAACTGGTTTGTTGAGTGCTTTTGAGTCCATCTCCACCTCTGTCCCCAATAGGATAGAAGGGGGCTGGTTATCCCCCAGTCTGCAGGCATTTTCTTCCTGCACAACCCTGACCATTGGGCACCTGTGGCTCCACCCCCATCCCCAAAAAGACAAGAGGTGGACTTTGTTTGTCCAGCCTCTCTGGGTAACTATAGCTGCTTTTATCCCACACAGCCTGGACTGGTGGGTACTTGTGGATCCACCCCCCACCTCCCAATAGGAAAGGAGGGGCTTGTGTTTCCACAGTCTTTTTAAGCAATGACAGATTTTTGGCCTCCAGGGAATGGACTGTTGGATGCCTATGGATCCACTCCCACCCCCAATAGGATATGAGGAGGCTGGTGTCTCTATACAGCTTCTCTGAAAAATAATGGGTATTTTCAGCCTACAAGCTATGATTTGTTGGGTGCCTGTGGATCCAACCCCATGCCTTGATAAGATAGGAGGGGGCTGGTTTTTCCTCAGCCTCTCCGGGCAATGGCAGGTAATTCTCAGCTTAAAGGGACTGAACTGTTGGGTGCCTGTAAAACCACCCCCACCACCCAGCAGGATAGGAGGGGGCTAGTGCTTCCTCAGCCACTCTGGGCAACAGTGGGTTCTTTTAGGCCACAGGACTGAACTGTTGGGCATCGGTGGTTCCATTTCCACCTCTAAAGGGCATAAGGGATAGTACTCCCTCAGCTTTCCAGGGCAACTGCAGGTGTATTTGGCCCACATGGATTAGATGTTTGGGCACTCCAGAGGGTCAATTCCGCCAGCGGGGAGAGGGTCTGGTGCTACATCAGTTTACCAGAGTAACTGTGGTCATTTCAGACCCAAATGGCATAGATTGATTCCCACAACTATAGCTCTATCCCTGCCCAAGATAGAGGAGGAAGAGGTGTGAAGCTTCATCAGTCTCTCCAGGCAACTCTAGACAGTGTTGTCTTGCCCAACTTGGATAATTATACATGGGTGCAGCTCTGTCCCTATCCCTGAAAAACGAAAAAGGTGGGAAATGCTTCATCAATTCCTGGGACAATGTGGGCAGCTTCAGCCTCCATAACTTACAGCACCAACTACATCCATGGCTGTAACTACACAACCAGCAAGGGAGAAAAGACAAGAAAGCCCAAGAAAGCACCCAGAATAAATACATCTAGCAAGCCAGATGTGAAAACACCAACAAAAAATTACAAGCCATACCAAAAGACAGGAATATATGGCCCAGTTAAAGGAACAAGAGAAGCCTCAAAATGGCATAAAGAAGTTGAGACAACAAATCATAGATGTTCAAACAAATCTCCTTAATAAATTCAAAGAGATGGCTAAAGAGATTAAGGATACTAAAAAGACATTGGATGACCACAAAGAAGAATTTGAAAGCCTACATAGAAAAATAAAGAGATTAAGGAAATTAAAAGACATTGTATGACCACAAAGAAGAATTAGAAAGCATACAAATAAAAATAGAAATGGGAATGAAAGTTTCAATAAATGAAATTAAAAATACACTGGAGGCATATAACCAAAGATTTGAGGAAGCAGAAGAAAGGATTGGTGAGCTCGAAGACAGAGCTTCTGAAAATGAACATGCAAAAGAACAGATGAAGAAAAGAACAGAAAAAAATTGAGCAGGGTCTCAGAGAAATAAATGACAGCAAGAGACTTGCAAACATATGTGTCATAGGTTTCCCACAATGAGAAGAGAAAGGAAAAGGAGCAGAAGAAATAGTGATAGAAAATTTCCCAACCCTATTGAAGTATATAGATATCCATGTCCAAGAAGCACAACATATTCCCATCCAAATAAGTCTGAATAGATGAACTCTGAGACACATACTAATCAGAATGTCAAATGCCAAAAACAAAGAGAGAATTCTGAAAGCATCAAGAGAAAAGCAATGCATAACATGTAAGGGATACCCAATAAGATTAAGTGCTTTTTTCACATCAGAAACCATGGAGGCAAGAAGGCAATAGTATGATATATTTAAGATACTGCAAGAGAAAAACTGCCAGCCAAGAATTATATAACCAGCAAGATTATCTTTCAAAAATGAGGGTGATTTTAGAATATTCACAGATAAACAGAAACTGCAAAAGTTTATAATAAAAAAAGCAACTTTGTAGGAAATACTAAAGGGAGTGTTACAGCCTGAAAAGAAAAGACAGGAGGGAGAGGCTTGGAAGAGAGTCTAGAAATGATGACTGTATCAGTAACAGTAATTATAATTGTCAAAAATAAAATGATAAATAAAACACAAAGATCAAAGTGGATGAAATGAGAACTGCCTTTACAGTAATAACATTGAATGTTAATGGACTAAACTCCTCAATCGAAAGACACAGAATGGTAGAATGGATAAGAAAATATGTCATCTATATGCTGTCTGTAAGAGACTCATCTTAGTCACAGAGATACCAATAGATTGAAAGTAAAAGGTTGGAAAAATATATTCCATGCATGCAGTAACCAAAAGAAAAAAAAAGAAGCGGGGGAAGCTATACTTATATCAGACAATATAGACTTTAAAAGCAAAACTCTTACTAGAGACAATGAAGGACATTCCATTTTAATAAAAGGAATGATTCACCAGGAAGAAATAACAATCATAAATGTTTATGCACAAAACCGGGATGCCCCAAGGTACATGAGGCAAACACTGGCAAAACTGAAGGGAGAAATAGACATTTATACAATAATAGATGGAGACTTCAATACACCAGTCTTAGCATTGGCTAGAACATCTGCGCAGAGGATCAATAAAGAAACAGAGAGGTTGAATAATATGATAAATGGACTAAACCTAATAGACATATGTAGAACATTGCACCCCAAAACAGCAGAATATACATTCTTTACAAGTGTTCATGGATCTTTCTCCAAGATTCAACAAAATTGAAACTATACAAAGCACTTTCTCTGATCATAATGGAATAATGTTGGAAATCAACAAGCAGCAGAAAAAGGGAAAATTCACATATATATGGAGATTTAACAACACACTCTTAAATAATCAGTGGGTCAAAGAAGAAATTTCAAGAGAAATCCATAAATATCTTTAGATGAATGCCAATGAGAATACAACATTTCAGAGCATATAGGATGCAGCAAAAGCAGTGTTGAGAGGAAAATTTATAGCCCTCAATGCTTACATTAAAAAAGAAAGAAAGAGCTAAAATCAGTGCCCTAACTACATAGCTGGAGGAACTAGAAAAAGAACAATAAACTAATCCCAAAGCAAGTAGAAGTAATGAAATAACAAAGATCAGAACAGAAATATATGAAATTGAGAACAACAACAACAAAAGACATTGGAGAGAATTAACAAAACCAAAAGTTGGTTCTTCGAGAAGATTAACAAAATTGACAAACCCTTAGCTAGACTGACTAAGAAAAACAGAGAGAAGATGCAAATAAATGAAATAAAAAATGAAAATGGGAACATTACTACTGACCCCATAGAAACAAGAGAGATCATAAGAGGATACTATGAACAACTTTATGCCAAATAACTAGACAATATAGATGTAATGGAAAAATTCCTAGGAATGTATAAACAACCTAAAATGATCCTAGAAGAAATAGAAGACCTCAACAAACCAATCACAAGTAAAGACATTGAAACAGTCATCAAATAGCTCTCAAAAATGGAAAGCTCAGGACCAGATGGTTTCACAGGTGAGTTCTACCGAGCATGCAAAGAAGATTTAATACCAATCTTACTCAAGCTCTTCCAAAAAATTGAACAAAAAGGAATGCTACCAAACTCGTTCTATGAAGCCGATATCACCCTAATACCAAAGCCAGATAAAGATATTATGAAAAAAGAAAATTACAGACCCATATCTCTAATGAATTCAGATGCAAAAATTCTCAATAAAACACTTGCTAATTTAACCAAGCAACACATTGAAAGAATTATTCATCATGATCAAGTAGGTTTAATACCAGGCATGCAAGCCTGGTTCAATACAAGAAAATCAATCAGCATAATACACCACATTAATAAAGAAGAAAAATCACATGATCTTATCAATAGACACAGAAAAAGCATTTGACAAAATAGAGCATCCTTTCTTGAAAAGAATACCAGAAAAAAATAAGAATTGAAGGAAACTTCCTCAACATGGTAAAGGCTTTATATGAAAAACCCACAGCTAACATTGTACTCAATGGTGAAAGACTGAAAGCTTTCCCGTTGAGATCAGGGACAAGACAAGAATGCCTATTGTCACCACTGTTCTTCAATATAGTGTAAGATGTTCTAGCTAGAGTAATCAGACAAGAAAAAGAAATAAAAGGCATCCCAATTGGAAAGGAAGAATTAAAACTTTCCCTATTCAGAGATGATATGATTGTATAGCTAGAAAGTCCTGAAAAATCTACAAGAAAAACTGCTACAGCTAATAAATGATTTTAGTAGAGTGTCAGAATACAAGATCAATACACAAAAATCAATGGTGTTTCTATAAACTTGCAATGTGCAATCTGAGGAGGAAGTCAGGAAAAAATTAGCAACTAAAAGAATCAAGTATTTAAGAATAAACTTAACCATGGATGTAAAGCACTTGTATTCAGAAAAGTATAATGCATTGCTAAAACAAATCAGAAAAGGCTTAAATAATTGGAAGAACATTCCATACTCATGGACTGGAAGACTAAATATCATTAAGATGTCAAGTCTACCCAAACTGATATACAGATTCAATGCAATCCAAAACACTGGCATTTTTTAAACAAATGGAAAACACAATTATCAAATATATCTGGAAGGGTAAGAGGCCCAGAATAGCCAGAAATATCTTAAAAAGGAAAAGTGAAGTTGGAGGACTCTTACTTCCACACTTTAAATCATATTACCTAGCTACAGTGATAAAAACAACATGGTACTGGCATAAAGATAGACACATAAACCAATGAAACTGAATTGATGGTTCAGAAACAGACCCTTACATCTATGACCAAGTGATATTTGACAAGCTTTTAAAACTCTCCCAGCTGGGAATGAACAGTGTATTCAACAAATGGTGCTAGGTGAACTGTATATCCATAGCCAAAAGAAAGAAAGAAGACCCCTCTCTAACACCTTATATAAAAATTTAGTCAAAATGGATCAAGACCTAAATATAAAAGGAAGTTCAATAAAGCTCCTAGAAGAAAACGTAGGGAAACAACTTCAAGACGTGGTGGTAGGTGGTGGATTCTTAAACCTTACACTGAAAGCATGGACAACGAAAGAATACATGGATAAATGGGACCTCCTCAAACTTAAACAATTCTGTGATTCAAAGGACTTCATCAAGAAGGGGAAAAAGCAGCCCACTCAATGGTAAAAAATATTAGGAAACCACATATCTGATAAGGGTTTGATTTACAATCTATATAAAGAGATCATACAACTCAACAATAAAAGAGCAAGCAATCCAATTTAAAAACAGGCAAAAGATTTATATACACATTTCTCCAAAGAGGAAATACAAATGGCAAAAAATATGCTCCTTATCACTAGCTAAAAGGGAAATGCAAATTAAAACAACAATGAGATATCATCTAACACTGCATAGAATGGCCATTTAAAAAAACAAGGAGACAACAAGTGTTGGAGAGGATTTGGAGAAATAGGAACACTCCTTCACTGTTGGTGGGAGTGTAAAATGGTGCAGCCTCTGTGGAAGACAATTTGGCAGTTCCCCAAGAAGCAAAATATAAAACTGCCATATGATTCAGCAATTCCTCTACTAGGAATATATCCAGAAGAGCTAAAAACTATGACACAAGCAGACATCTATACACCGATGTTCATAGAGGTGTTATTCACAATTACCAAAAGATGGAAACAACCCAAGTGTCCATCAACCAATGAATGGATAAACAAAATGTGGTATATACAGACAAATGAATACTATGCTGCAGCAAAAAGAAATGAAATTGGGACACATGTGATAACATGGATGAATATTGAAGACATTATACTAAGTTAAGTAATCCAGACACAAAAGGACAAATATTGCATGGTCTCATTAATATGAATTAAATACGAAGAATAAGCACATGGAGTTAAAACTTAGAGTATAGGTCATTAGGAGATAAGAGCAGGGTTGAGAACTACCGATGCTTAATGTATGTAGAAGCTTTCATTTACTTGACTGTAAAAGTGTGGAAATGGATAGAGTTGATGGTCACACATTATAGTGAGTAGCAACTGGTTTATAAATGGGATTGTGGCTAACAAGGGTAATCTGAGGAAGTAAATGTCAATTAAAAGCAAACTAAAGAATAATCTAAGGACTGAATAACACAGTGATACTAGAAGTGGAAGAAAATTGTCATTGAGCGTACAAATGCCAGAGTGTGCCCTTCTGTGAGGTAAAGTAGATGTACATCAGTATTGCAGGGTGAAGGGAATATGGAGAAGCATGGAAAAACTACAATTGCTGTGACCTATAGACTGAGGTTAATAGCAATACTATAATATTCTTGCATCATTGCCAAAGATGTACTGTGTTGATAATGGAGGTATATGAAAAAAGTGTGCCAAATATATGCTATGGATCATGGTTGGTGGTAATAGTCTGATGATATTATTTTATAATCCATAACAAAAATTCCAGCACAGTGTGGCATGTTGGTGAAGGGGTGTTGTATGGGAGTTCTACACATGTATATGATTATTTTGCCCATTCACAAACTCTATAATAAAACATATTTTTAAAAAATAGGGTGGGTTGAGGGAAAAATACACCAAATGTAAGATAAGGATTATAGTTAGTAGTAATATTTTGATGATGCTCTTGCATAGTTTGTAACAAATGTTTCACAATGCAAAGTGTTGGTGGAGGGGTGATGTGTGAGACCCTCATATGGTGTTGTGTAAGTTTATTTTGTAAGTTCACAATCTTTACTATAAACTTATTGTTTATGCATGTCATATATGAATGATATACTTCAATAAAATATTTTTAAAAATGTAGGGGATTTACATATACTGCACCCCTCCCCCATGTTCCCATGTTAACAACATCTTTCATTAATGTGGTACAATTGTTGCAATTGATGAACACATATTGAAGCATTGATGCTAATCATGGTCTATAGATTACATTTTGCTATAGGAGTTTCACCACACAATTTACAGGTTTTGACAAAATGTGTAATGTCTTGTATCTGTCATTGCAATATCATGCAGAACAATTCCCATGTTCCCAAACTGCCCCATGTTACATCTATTCTTCCCTTTCCCTGCCCTCAAAACCTCTGGAGACCACTGTCCTTATATCAGTATTATAAGTTGTTCCATTGCAAGAATAATAAGTCTACTTTAGCCAATAATTGCATTCCAAGTTATATTTGTTTGTTCTTTGGTCGTGAGGATTTTAAGATGGTGATACCCACTCTGTTTATGTCTGAGAGGGAGCTTAGATCACTTGGGGCAGGTGCATGGAATTATCTTGCTTTTAGTTGTACATACTCTATATTTTTTGAGGATGGCATTGCCCGTCACCATCCTTTTGTGCATTGTCCTGTGTGGGTCCGATGAACTGGAGAGTAGGTGTTGGCTACAACTCTGCTGAGTTCCTTGGCTCACCCAGCCTATCAATAGGCTGGGACATATATTTAATGGGTATATTGCTAATTAAAAGTTCAAATAAAAGGGGCAGAAGAACCATGTGTGGTAAAATTACAAATGAATCTAACTCTGATATATTGGGGAGACAGGTTTGCTTATATAACCAGGGTAAGGCCCCCAACAGGGTGCTGATTTCCAACACATCCATATTTAAATTTACTACTGATAATGCAGGACCTTCTTCTGCCACTATACTCTATATTCTTTGTCAGTTTTATAACTCTTTTGTCCCTCACTTCTTCTATCAGTTACTAGATTTTTATTTCTTTGATTATTTGTATTGTACATTATTGAGTGCTTTCTGTTTTCTATCTGGATATATATTACATCTAATTTCCTTATGGTTACCATGGGGTTAAAATTTAACATCCTAAATATATATGACAATTGTATTTGGTTTGATATCAATCTGACTTCAATAACATACATATATAATTTTCCTATAACCCTCTTTCCCCACCTTTTTTTGTCCTTGTTACCACTTATATCATTGTACATTTTATGTCGAAAAGCATAGATTTGGCATTACTTTTTAGGCATTTAAATCTTAGCACTTATATGAAGTAAGAAGTGGAATTATATAGCAAAGAACACAATACAATAATTCTGGCACTTATAATTACACAAATGGATACCTTTACTATGGTCCTTTACTTCTTTATCCTGCTTTGAACCACTGTAGAGTGTCCTCTCCATTCAGTCTGGAGAGTTCCTTTAAGCACTACTTGTAGTCAAGTCTAGTGGTGATGAACTCCTTCATCTTTTGTTTATCTGGGCCCATCTTAATCTCTCCCTCATTTTTAAAAGAATGTCTCACCAGATATATCATTCTTGCTTGGCAGTTGTTTTCATTCAGCACTTTAAATATTTCAACCCACTGCCTTCTTGTCCACATGGTTTCTGATGAGAAATTGGCACTCAATCGTTTTGGGACTCCATTGAAAATAACATGTTGCTTTTCTCTTGCAGCTTTCATCTCTCTCCTTGTCCTTTTGCATTTGACACTGTGATCAATATATTTTGGGATGTATTTTCCTTCATGTTTATCCAGTGTGGTGTTCTCTGTCCTACTTGGATGTGCAAAATCATGACTTTTCTATGTTTGGGAAGTTCTCTGCCATTATTTCTTTTAGCATTCCTTTTGCTCCATTCTTTATTCTCCTTCTGGGACTCCCATAATGCACATATTTTTATACTTGATGGTGCTCTTTATTCCACGATCTTCCAACAATCATCCCATTATTTTTAAACTTTCTCTGACATCAAATCTTATCATTCTTTCCCTTCCTAACTCCCTTCACCATACTGGCTTCCTCATTTAACTTGAACATCTAAAACAGCTCCTCTTTCTTAGACAATCTCTTAGTTGGTCATATATTTCTCCAGGATTTTTTATTGCTCCGGACTTCACATAGGAGAGGCCTAAGTTAAAATGTCACCTTGTGTACTGGAATTACCTGAATACCAGCATGAAAGAGCATGACCATTTTCACTGTCTCCTTTTTAACAACTTCTGTTTTTCTTTTTCATAAAAGCCACCCATTCACCTGTTATAGGATTTTTATGTAATTACTTACATTCTTTCTCCATCATCAGATTGTGGGGTCATTGGTGCCCTAGCACTGTGTTCCTAATGCCTCAACTGTGCCTGGACAATATAAACACCTCTAATGAGTGAAATGATATTTTCTAAAAGTTGTACAATGCATGTGATCCTGAAGAAAAGGCTGAGAATGGGACAGGAAATCCTAATCAGATTCAGCACTAAAAGTCTCCAACATCCAGATGTGTAACAGAATATAGAAATTAATTTTCAAAATGAAAATTAGAAACTATAAAATTTCTGTCAGACTTAGTAATACCAGTGCAGCAGTTTGAAGCTGGGTGAATCCCATAACAGCATTTTCTTAGAGCTAATCCATTCCTGGGCATGTAAACCTTTTGTGGATAGGATCTTTTGACAGGATTAAATTAAGGGACTTTCCTTTTGATGAGTTAATTTCAATAGGTCATGGCCCAGGGTGGGTCTAAATCTTTTTACTGGAGTCCTTTATAAATGGAAGAAACATGCAGAGACACACAGTAAGAAGGCAATAGAGACTGAGAGTAGGTATCTAGGATTTCAGAGAGGAATTTCAGAGAGAGGAAGACAAAAAAGGAGCAGCCAGAAGCTGATGCAATGACACCAAATAGAGAAGATATCTCCATGTACTTTGCCAGGTGAGAGAAGACTCCAGGATTGTCAATGTTTCTTCTCCTGATGATGCCTTGATTTGGACACTTTAACAGCCTTGACTTTCAACCAAATTAATTACCTTTCAACCTAATAAATTCCCAATGTGAAATCTAACCTACTGTATGTACAGAGACTTGAATCTTTCAGCTGTCCATGTGCCAGCTGGGCCTGGAAACTTGGTGGAGCAGCAACTCCTACTCTACAGCTCATTGGACTCACCCAGGGCAAAAGGTGTTGAGATGATCATGGACAACAGCTATCGCAGGGAATGGAGAGAGTCTGCCGCTGCAGGCAAGATAATCCCATCCATCCTCCCCATAGGATATAAGCCCCCTCTTAATTGGAGGTGGAGTGTACATCACCATCCCAGACTCCTCAGGATGGGGGAAAGAGCTATGGACTGGAGTGGACTTACTGGTATTTTACTATAGACAAATTGTGATTCTAGCAATGGAAGAAATTACAAAATTGATGTGGAGACTGTGGCCACTGGAGGCTCCGGGGGCAGGGAGAAGGAAAAGCAGTTTAATACAGGGATTTTTTCGGGACTAGGGAATTATCCTGAGTGACATAGTAGATATAGGCTACTTTATATCATCATATAACATGCAGAACTGTGTGGGCGAGAGTGTGTTCTACAATGTGAACTAGGGTCCATGCTTAATGGCAAAGCCCCAGGATGTATTTATCAATTGCAATGAATGTGCCACACTAATGAAGGATGTTTATGTGGGAGGTTATGGGAGGTGTGGGAGGTTGGGCCTATGGGAATCCCTTTATTTTTTGTGTAACATTTATGTAATCAAAGTATCTTTTTTAAAAAAAATTAAAAAAAAATCTAACCTACTGCTGGTATATTGCTTCCAGCAGCTTTTTGAAAATTAAAAGAGCCAGTTTGTATGAAAGACATGTCATGAACTTTTTATTTTTCCTCTTACTTATATCAAGGACATTGAGATAGGAAACAAATCCTAAATCACAGAGTTTCTTCTCCCGGGATTTTCATAAGAACCAGAATTGCAATCCTTTCTCTTTTGGATTTTCCTGTCTGTGTACCTGGTCACTGTCTTTGAGAACATGCTCACCATCCTGGTCACCTTCACTGCCTCTCACCTCCACACACCCATGTACTTCATCCTTTCCAACCTGTCCTTTTCTGAAATCTGTTTTATCTCCACCACCACCCCAAAGATGCTGGCCAATATTCAGACACAGAGCAAAGTAATTTCCTATGGTTGCTGTATCACTCAGATGTCTTTTTTTCCTGCTTTTTGCAACATTGGAAGATTTCCTCCTGGCTGTGATGGCCTATGACCACTTTGTGACAATCTGTCACCCTCTGCACTACAAGGTCATCATCAACCCCAGGCTCTGTGGACTGTTGGTTCTGATGTCCTGCATCATAAGTGTCTTGGAGCACTAAAAAAATTCTTTGGAAGGAAACCATAAAAGCATCATTTGTCCTGGGGATGAAGAATTGCCTGTGATTTCAGAATTCAAAGACAGATCCTGAAGTTATGATTCTTTGATCAAAATATTCAAGTAGGAAGTGTCTCTTTATATTTATTCCATAAAATTTTGATTTGTTTGATTTTAAATAATTTCTTTTACTGTGTTTTCCCTGTATCTTTGAAAATCAACATTTCCCCCTTTGTCCACTTACTCACTTTTCTAATGTTATTCTCAATCTTGGATGAGAAACAATTTGCAAGTCCCACCATACCACAAGATGCATGGATTTCTTTGTGGTTTAATGTTTTCTCAATTGACATTTATTATCACAAGCCTTTTCTCCTTTGTTTTACTAAGTGTGGTGGAAAGTTGTCCTGTTCCTATGGAAAAATTACACAGGTTGCCTAAGTCTATTTATATAATTTTCATGGAAAGGAAAGTATGTCAGTGAAGAATTTCACGTTTTTTGACTGTCATCCCATTCTCTATATGAACCTTAAGAGAATTTCTACTTTTGCTAACTTTCCCATATTTGTGATTCTTATACCTGGTCATCTGGTTATATTCTCCTTTTTAGTACCTGCTCTTCTTTTCAGATTAATGCCCATAGTGCTTATCATGAATGGTCTCTGGCATGAAGTACTAAATCAAAATATGTTTACAAAATACACACTTTGAAGTGGAGTTTAATACAAGACAAATTTATATATATATTATGTGATATGGCCATAGCATGACAGATGATCTTAAATATGGAGAGGGAAAATTTTGAATTGCACACTGTTTTTCTATAGAGAGATTTCATTTTCATCATGTATATGTACTCATTGAAGTATGGAATCCTGTTGCTTATATGTAGGGGAATATGTTCATTGGGATTCAGGACTGTGTTGCTTATTCTACATTACTTTATTGGATTATATTCCCACTTAAACTTGAAAACTTCCAGTGATGCCTACAAATATGACTCATTTTATTCCTCTAAACAAAATATCTGCCCTTTACTAAATATTTTGGAAACACTAAATGGTAGGTGAAAGAACAAACTGTATATTATTTATTCTATCATCCCTTTACCTCACTCATTGTCAAAATCATCATCAAATCTCATGATTAAAAGATGAATGGCTCAAAATTTTTTCCATATTTTTTTCTAATTGTTCTTCCAAAACTACTGTTTTTCTTTTTTGGGGAGTTTAAGTGGGTGGGATATTTTTTATTATTTTTATTTTAAAAGAAGCTTTAGATTACATAAATGTTACATCAAAAATATAATAATATTGGAACACATGTGGCTCAAGCAGATGAATGCTTACTTCCCACATGGGAGTTCCTGGAATCAGTTCCCCATGTCTTCTACAAAAATTAAAAAATAGAATAAAAATATAGCGGGTTTCACAAATACCTTAGCTCCCTCCTCCTCCCACACTTACCCACAATCACATCTTTCAGTACTGTGGTTCATGTTTTACAATTGATGAATACCTATTGATGAATTACCACTAACTATGGACTCTAGTTTACATTATAGTTTACACTTTGCCCCATACAATTTTATAGGATTTGACAAAATGTATAATGACCCATATCTGTCATTGCAATTTCATGCAGGACAATTCCAATATCCCCCAAATGATCCTATTTTACACGGTTTCTCTCCCTCCCTCAAAACCTTTGGTGGCCACCTTTGGTGGCCACTTTGGTATGCATGATAAAAGTTCTTCCATTGCTAGAATAATGCCTACTTTAGTCCATTGTTGGAGTCATCCCCTTATGTTTGCACATTATTTAACCTTGAGGGTTCTGAGATGGTGTTGCCAACTCTGCTTCTGATTGAAATGGGGCTTAGATCCCATGGAACAGATGGATGGAACTGTCTTGCTTGCAGTTGTAGATACTCTCTGTTTATTGGGATAGACGTTGTCTATCATCATCCTTTTTTTAGTCCTCCTTGGTGTGTCCAATACACTGGAGAGTAGGTGTTCCAATGCTTCTTAAATTCTGGGCATGGGATATGAAGAGATGAAGTATTAAATCTCTGGGACATATATTTAACAAATATAGTGCTAATTATAAGTTCAAATGAGAGGCAGAAGTGTCATGTGTAGGGAAATTATAAATGAGACTAACTCTGTTACATAGGGGAGCATATATTCCAGATAAGCTCCCTTGACTGGGTGTTGCATTTGTGAGATTATCTGCCCTGCCTATATATGCAAGATTCCCGTCCACAAATACCCCTGTTAATGAAGAGTTCTGATTCTGGGTCACAACTTATGCCTACACAAAGATATATGTCCTTAAATC
This sequence comes from Cabassous unicinctus, assembly GCA_029593785.1. Lineage (NCBI taxonomy): Eukaryota > Metazoa > Chordata > Mammalia > Cingulata > Chlamyphoridae > Cabassous > Cabassous unicinctus. The sequence goes on along the minus strand of JAQZBX010010568.1, from coordinate 3,690 downwards.
CCTCCTAGTTATCTCAAAAGAAACATTCTTCATGGCCCTTTTTTGTACAGTTACCTGAAGTAAACTTTGGTAAATTGTGGTCATCAATGCTGTCTTCAAATGTCTAAAAGAATGCAAGTGGTAGAAAGCAGGAGACTTTTCTGAATACCTTCACCACATCTGTTTATGTTGATTGCGTTGTCAGTTTCTACATAACAAGACATCCCAAAATAAATGGATTACGATAATGGTTTTATTACTTTAAGGCAGTCTATGATATAGAGTTATTTTAATCTCTGGCTCATCATACATCTTTGATCATATGTCTATCAGCAGTGGCAGTGATGATGTTCTTGCTTAAGCTCTCTTATTATTGGCTCAATTAGCTGTGGGCTGGGCTAAGGAGACCATAAACGGGACTACTTTCCTCTCCTACACTTACTCTTTCGTCCTTTTGGACTTGATCACATAGCTGAGACAGATTTCCATGAGGGAGCAACAGAAATGCAGCAAGGCCTCCTGAGGCCCACTGACAATTCTACCATATTTTGTTGGCCAAAGGAAATAAATATCATCATTCCCACTCTGATTTAAATGTGTATAAAAAGATTCTATGTCTGAATGAATGGAGTCATATGGTTGCATTGCAAAAGATATAAAATCAGAGAAATTTGGAGGACTGGTGCCATCTGTTCAGTAAGTCTGTGAGAAGAATACCTTTCAATAAAATTAGGTTATATTGTGGTATTTCAAGGGATATGTCTTTAAGATTGACTTTTTTTCAACTGTATGCTCAGTAAATGAATGGAAATTTTGGAGAATAATGAGACAGTTAAAATATAAGTTTCATGAGGAGATATGGGAATTCTACTCTAGAAGGCCAAAGTTCTACAGATGAAAATGTTCTTTATCTGCCAATCACCTCCAGCTCACCATTCCTAGGCTAAGACAAAATATTTTTGTTCCTTTCAATATACCTCACTGATTCCAGGGAATTCCTCTCTGGTTCATTGATTACTTGAGCTGGAAACTTCTTGCTTCTCTGCTGCTATCTTGATGCCTACATATCTATATAGTATTTCCTTTGATTGACTTGCTCTTTTATATAATTTAAAATTTTTCCATTCTAATACTGATAGCTATGAGGTGTAGGTGAAACATTTTAAATGCAAATAGACAACCAGAAATCAGGAATTGGAAAAGAATGGTGTTTTGAGGCATTAGGTCCATTCTGTTGGAAAACCTTGTCCCCTTCCCAAATGTGAGGATTGAGATGAGATGGTGATTGAGTAGATATGGGTGTCTCTGCTCACTAAGTGGATATCAGTAGAGACAGCATCACATGATGTTGCTGTACCTCTGCCAGTGTTTCATGCATTTGAACATTGGTTTCAAGGAAACTCATTCTTAGATTATATAGAAAATACATTTCTTATTCTTCATGAGTTTCAGCTATGGTGTATCATTGGATTTTTCTCTATTTTAGTAGCTCTCCTGTGAGGTCTTATAATTTGTCAAGGAATTTCTATATGTGTAGAGATCATCAAAGTTTAAAATTCAGTAAAATTTTACTGTTATCATTAATTACATTAAATATAGCACCATTTCTTGATAAAAACATTCCAAAAGATAACAATAGAAGGAAGTTTTCCCAATATGGTAAAGTGCATATATGAAAAAATTACACCTAGCATTGTATTAATGATGAGAGAGTGAAAGCTTTCCCACTGAGATTAGGAAGATGATAAGGATGCCCACTGTCACCATTATTAATCAATATTGTACTCTAAGTTATAGCTAGAGCAAGTGGGCTAGACAAATAATAAAAGACCACTAAATAGGAAAGGAAGACATAAACTTTCACTATTGGCTGATGTCCTAATCCTATATCTAGAAATTCCTGAAAAATCCACAAAAAAACTACTAGAATTAGTAGTAGCATTCAGCAAAGTGGCAGGATACAAGATTAACACACAAAAGTCAACAGCATTTCTATACACTACTGATGTGAATTCTGAGGAAGAAATCAGAAAAAATCCATTAATAATAGGGACTAGAAGAGTCAAATATATAGGAATAAACTTCACAGAAGCCGTAAAGGACCTGTATACAGAAAACTACAAAATATTGGCAAAAGAAATCAAAGAGGACCTAATTAATGGAAGGACATTTAGTGTTCATGGATTGGAAGACTAAATATCATTAAGATGTCAAATCTACTAAAATAATTTACAGATTCAATGTAATGTCAACAAAAATCTCAAAAACCTTTTTGCAGAAATCAAAAAGTCAATAATCAAATTTATTTTGAAGGGTAAATTGCCCCAAATAGCCAAAAATGGCTTTAAAAAAAAGAACAAATTTGGAGGATTCTCACTTCCAGAATTTGAATTATTTTACTTAGCTACAGTGGTATAACTGGATGGTAATGGCATAAGGACAGACAGATTGACCAATGGAATTGAACCAAGAACTCAAATATTGACCCTCACATCTACAGTTCAGTAATTTTTGACAAGACTGTTCCTCTTACCGAGCTTGGCCAAAACAGTCTATTCAACAAATTTTGCTGGAGGAGCTGGATAGTCATATGTAAAATAATAAAGAAGACCATTAACTCACATCTCATACAAAAATGAAATCAAAATGAATCAAGGACATAAATATAAAAACAACAACCATAAAACTCCTAGAAGAAACTTCAAGATCTGGTAGTTGGCAGTAGTTTCTTAAATGTTACACCCAAAGCAAAAGCAACAAAAGAAAAAATAGATAAATGGGGCCTCCTCAAAATTCTACACTTTTGTACCTCAAAGGACTTTGTCAAAAGGGTGAAAATGCAGCTCACTCAATGGGAGAATATATCTGGAAATCACATATCTGATAAGGGTTTAATACTCATGATATATAAGGAGATCATAGAACTCAACATTAAAAAGAGAAAAATCTGATTTTAAAAAATGGGTAAAATACGTGGGAAGACAACTGTCCAAGGAAGAAATACAAATGGTGAAGAAACACATGAAAACATGTTCACCGTATTGATTGATTAGGGAAATGCAAGTCAAAACTACAATGTGATATCATCTTACTCCTATTAGACTGATTGCTAATAAAAAGTCAGAAAACTGTAAATGTTGCAGAGTATAGAGAGATATAGGAATGCTTATTCACTGTTGGTAGGAATGTAGAATGGCACAGCCACTGTGGAAGACTGTTTGTCAGTTCCTAAAGAAGTTGAATATAGTCTTGCTCTGGGACCTGGAAATACCATTGCTAGGAAGTACCCAGAAGTACTGAGAGCAGTGACAAGAATAGGTATCAGCACACAGTTCACAGCATCATTATTTATGGTAGCCAATATTTTGAAGCAACCCAGGTGTCCATCAACTGATGAATGGATAAACAAGTTATGGAGTATACACTCAATGGATCTTTACACAGCGGCAGAAGAAATGAAGTCATGAAACATATGAAATATGGATGAACCTGGAGGACATTAAATTGAGGGAGCAAGCCAGACATAAAAAGACAAATAATGTATGATTGCCCTATTATGTGTGATGGTATGAGAGCCCTAGAATAAACAGCCGCCGCCAGCGGACACGCCCCCCCCACCCTGCCTGACAATGAGTGACGTAGATCGCTGTAGCCTATCGACCCGAGTGTGATAATCACCCCATTATTCACACCACCTCCATGCCATAGCCC
>JAQZBX010010567.1:0-44136 GCA_029593785.1 Cabassous unicinctus | reverse complement strand
ATCATTTCAAGTCAATCAGCAAAAGGAATATGGTGCAAGAAAAGATGGTAAGATGATTAGTTAACAATTTGAGGTTAAAGTAAGGTAGAATTTTGTCTCACGTTATTTACTGAAATGAATTTGAGACGATTTGATATTAAAATGTAAGTACTGAGGTCATTGTAGGTAAAATGTAAGTGCTTATAAAAGTATAAAACTTTAAAAAAAATGCCTTTCTTGAGATTTAATTCACATACCATACAATTCACCCATTTAAAGTGTACAATTCAATGCTCTTGAATTCACAAGGTTGTACAACCATTGCAATCTACTTTTAGAATATTTTTGTCTCCCCTAAAAGAAACCTTATACCCATCAACAGCCACATCCCATTGCTCCTCCTCCCCCTAATCTACTTAAAGTATAAAACTTTTGTGTCAAAAGTGCATAAAGATAAAGAGCAAGCTAGGGAATGGACAAAACATATATCATAGGAACAAATGATATCCTTCATACATAAAGAATTTTTATATATTAGTAGAAGCAATGTTTTAGTTTCCCAGCTGCTAAAACAAATACTGCACAGTGGTTCTCTTAAACAATGAGAATTTATTGGCTCACAGTTTTGAGACTAGAAGAAGTTCAAACTCTAGGCATCAGCCAGGCAAATATTTCTTCCAGAAGACTGTGGTGCCCTGGGGATTGCTACCAGCAATCCTTGGTCCATCACATAGCAAGGCACAAGACATTGTCTTTTCCTTTCTCTTCCAGATCCTGTTGACTTACAACTTCTGGCTGCTGCCCCACGGCGTCTGTCTCTGTGGCCTTTATTATAAGGCTTTCAATAATAGGATTAAGCCCATCCTGATTCTCCTAACTGAAGTAACACCATCAAAAGGTCTTATTTAAAATGGGTTCACACCCACAATAATAGATTACAAGTAAAGTGATAAGCACAGATACTACTCTTCTCTTTTTAAAAATATTTTTTTTTATTTTTTAAAAGATACTTAGATTACATAGTTAAACAAAAAAATATAGGGATTCCCATATGCCCCACTCCCTATACCTCCCACACCCTCCCAAATAAACATCCTTCATTAGTGTGGCACATTCATTGCAATTGATAAACGCATCCTGGGGCTTTGCCACTGAGCATGGACCATAGTTCATATTATAGTCTACACTCTCTCCCACACAGTTTTGCATGTTATGTGGTGATACAAAATAGCCTATATCTGTCATTGCAATGTCATTCAGGACCATTCCCAAGTTCCGAAAAAGCCCCCATATTACAACTGTGTTTCCCTCTCCCTGCCCCCAGAGCCTCCAATGGTCACTGCCTCCACATCAATGCTGTTATTTCTTCCAATGCTAAAATTATAAGATGTCTATAGCAGAATACCAGTAAGTCCACTCTAGTCCGTAGCTCATTCCCCAATCCTGAAGATTCTGGGATGGTGATTTACACGCCACCTCTAATTGAGAGGAGATTTAGATCCCATACAGCTGATGGATGGAACTCGCTTGCAGTTGTCAGGTATCTCGTTTCCTTGGTATGGTGATTGTCAATCCTCACCTCCTTGTTAGTTGTCCTGGGTGAGTCCAATGAACTGGAGAATAGATGTTGTACTCCGCTGAGGTTCCAGGCCCTGCTGGCACATGGACAGCCCAAGGACCCAGTCTCTTGGATGCACACTTACAAACTCCAGCACCAAGTAGAGACTTAAATAGAAGGGACAGATGAGCCATGTGTAGGGAAGACGTAATTGAGTCCAACTCTGCCACTCTCAGGAGCACAAACTCCAAAGTAGGGCCCACTGGCAAGGCACCAAACTCCAGAGCTATATGCCCTGACCATAGGACCTGGGTGTGTCCAGAGCCTTCAGAAACCCCACTATTTGGGGGTAGTATCCACTTTGGCCATCTATGAGATCCTGCTGAAATGTGCATAAGCGTTACTTCTGGGATGACCTCCTGACTCACTTTGAAGATACTACTCTTGATTTTAGGCAAAAGACAGAGAGGTGATAGGATTAAAATTAAGAATAAGTGGGGCCATGTGACCCAGCAATACCATTAAAAAAAAAACCATTATACTAATTGAAGGAGACCAGACACAGAGTACTACATATTGTATGATTTCATTTATATAAAATATAAATATAAATCAATTTGCAAAGATGAAATTAGATTAGTAGTTATGTAGAGCTGGGGAAGGAATGCTAAGGGGTGTGGAGTCTTTCTTTTTGGAATAATGAAATTGTTCTAAAATTTTTGAGATGATGAATGCACAACATTGTGATGATACTAAAAGCCATTGATTATACACTTGTGACTATATCTCAATAAAAATAAATAAATAACTGTGCAAGAGTAGCCAGAAATAGCAGCTATATACAGCAAGGGAAACAGAGAGAGATTGAGAGGTGAGGAATTTTCTTGTCTGTTTTTTGTTTATAATTATTATTGAAATAACAAAAATCCTCTAATAATGATTGAAGTGATGAAACACAACTATGTGATTATACCAAATAACATTGATTGTACACTTTGGATGAATTATATGCTTTTTTAATATGTATCAATAAAATTGATTTGTTTTAAAAAACTAATTTATTAAAAAAAAAAAGAATAAGTGGGGAGTGGGTGTAGCTCAGTGGTTGAGCACCTGCTTCCATGTACAAGGTCCCAGGTTCAATCCTTAGTACCTCCACAAAAAAAAAGTTAAAAAAAAAATTAAGAATAAGTTTTTATGGTGTACAAAACTCCAAGCCAACACAAGCAACTATCCCAATAAGAAAAAAGCTATGAACCAGTGATTTAAGAAGTTAAATACAAATTCTTAATGACTATCTAATAATACCAAAAATGCATGAAGTCAAATTCATGCAATTTAAAATAATAAAATTTTAAAATGTAATTTTAAATTGTTTGAAAAAATGATAATAACCAACATCAACTAAATGCATCTAAAAACATTAATTTTATAGTTAGGAGTGATATAATCTTTCATAATAAAATATCAAAAACTTATCAGGAACACTGATCTAATACTTAGAATGTACTCTAAGGAAACAATCAGATGTGTGAACAAAGATATTTAATGAAGACTACTCATCAAAATATATTTACAATAGCAATAATTTGATACAATAAAGTTCGAAACAAAAAGAATGATAGGAACTGATAAGAATGATCTGTATATAAATATGTAGGTATGTATATATTCAATCCCCAGTACCTCCTATATTCAAAGCAGGGGCTCAGCCACTGAGCTATACCCACTCCCTTACAGATATATATTTTTTAATTTTTCACCATGTATATTTTAATTTCAAAAACCAGAAAACTATGATTGTTAAAAGAATGTGCTGAATAGTGGGCATTCAAATTTCCAATCACCTCACTCTTGTACATACACTTAGACATCCACATGCATGCACCCTGGAATCATTTTAGTATATATATGGAATTTTCATTACCACATTGTTTCTCAGCTTGCTTCTTTTTACATTCAGAGTCAAATATTATGCCATTTTAAAAGATTAGTAGAGGGGCAGATGTGGCTCAAATGGTTGGGCGTCCGTCTGCCATATGGAGGAACCTGGGTTTGATCCCCGGGACCTCCTGGTAAAATAAAAAATATATATATCTAGGAGGCGCATGGGCTGCCAGGCTCTGTGTGCCGGTGAGCCGCCAGACCCCGGGAGCCATGCAGCAAGATGATGACGTAACAGGAGAGAGACGCAGGGGAGAGTCAAGACGAGATGCTCCAAAAACCAGGAACCGAGGTGGCACATGTGGCAGAACACCTCTCTCCTACATTGGAGGTCTCCAGGATTGAATCCCAGCAAAGACTGGAGGAGAAGGATGAGAAGAGATGGCAGGAAACACACACAGAGAATTGCCCAGCGAATGGACAGAAAACAGTAAATGGGGAAGGGGGAATTTTAAATGGATAAAGTAAATAAATAAATCTTTAAAAAAAAAAAAAAAGGTTAGTAGATATTCGCTTTTCAGAATATCTTTTCCATTGATCTATCTGAGCAAAAACTAGTGTAATAACATTTAAATAGCTTTTAATAGGTTTTACTATATGGTAGAACCAATCCCCATATTACACTCATATTACACTTCATATATCTATATGTTCCCACATGGTTCTTGTTTTTGAATATATTTAGAATTATTTTTGACATTTAACACTTATCTTAGTAATTAAATTTGCACTGCACTGCATGTAGAGATTATTTTAGAACTATTTGTTACCATATCAAGATTTCTTATATAAGAAAAAATATCTCTTTTTCCTTAATTATCTTATTTATTTTTAATTACAAAGGACTAAAGAAATTTGAGCAATACAGAACTGTAAAGAGTAACACCTTTACAAATGTATATTTTTCCATATCCTAGACTGTACATTCACACATATATATAAACATATATATAGTTATTTTACTTAGATAATCTCTTAATATACATATTGCATGAGCACTTGTATTTAACATTTAAAAATATATCTTGGTGACATCTCTATGCCAGAATTTATAGTACCCTTTACTTAATCCCTGCATTTGTTTTGTAGAATGAATATATCATAATTTATTTAATATCTCCTTTATTAATGTCTATTTCAGGGTTTTTTTCTTAATGTACTATTACAAACAGTACTGAAATCGATATCCTGATTACATCTTTATGTGAAAGTAGACCTGGAAAAGAAATTTCTTGAAGTCAATAGAATTATTAAATTAAGTTGTATATAATTTTACTTTTGATAGTTACTCTCAAAATAAAACTGTACCAATATAAATACCTACTTAGATTGTATAAGGTTATCTTTTTCACACATCTCTCCCAATATCAGATATTAACAATGTTTTACATATGTTGAACAAAAATAAAATAATGTAAGGCATAGGTCAATGTAGGGTTAATTAATTTTCCCCAGTTACAAATAAAGATGAACATATTTAACATGTTCACTGGGTTTCCTATAGTTTTTCATTTGTGAGTTACCTATTTTTATTGTTTTACCATATATTATATGTAATATGTTTTATTTTAAATATATTTTAGGTATAAATATGTATCATAAATATAATTTTACAGTACAGGAGACTTTCATAAGCATGACAAAAAACCATATATAAAAGAATAATAAATTTGAGTAGGTGAAAGTAAAAATATATTAAGTGGTCTTCAAAGCCAGACATTAATTTCTATGTCTGTTTAAATGATCCCACAATTACTCTAAATTTTCAAAACTTTCCTGGCTACTGTTATTTTTTTTCCCTTCTGGATAAGTTTGAGAATAAGCTTGTTCAATTCTATTTTAAACAATCCTGTTGAAATTTGGTTTGAGATTACTCTAAATTTATATAATAATTAGAGAATAATTAGCATACTTACATTCTTAAATTAATCCATCTTGAATTGTGAATATATTTATATTATATTGATACATTTTATAGTTTTCTTCAATTTACTGAACTGATAAATTTTAATTTTCTTCTTAAAATCACCTTCACCTTTAACCTTTCACTTCCAAGACCAAACCTCATGACTAAATTGACTGAGGAGAAAAGGCGGTAGGTACTGTCCCCAAAAAAGATATCATAGTCTCAGAGCTGACTTTTTCCTCTTCTTTAGCAAGAAATTTCAGAGAAACTCTGGAAATAAAATGGTATACCAAGGCAAATGAGATTCTTCTTATTATTCTTGCCTCCAAATCAATTGGAATGTGTAAACTGAGTTAATGGAGTTTAATTTTTATGATTCCTTTCATCCCTATCAACTGACAAAACCCAGCAATTATACATTTTTTTTACCTGTTTGTTTACACTAATTCATTCCCACCCTCTCTGCTTGAGATTTTTGTAGACAAAGACTTTGAAATAAATTACCTGGAATTAGGGATAAATTTTGCTTGAAAAAAAAAAAAGAGAGTAAAGAATCCCACAAAATGTCAGGGTTTGGGCTTCATTGGAACCAAGAATTGAGTTAACATTCCTGTTTTCTGAAAACTTGATGGTAAATAAATATCTAGCATAAATATTTTAATATTGCAGGAGCCATATGTTGATTTTATTTATCAAGAATTCTTTTCTTTGAGTCATTGCTTTTTCCCAACTCCATATGGTTAGAATTGGGCTCCAGCCACAAGACCCTACCACAACCTCCCATCACAGGTGTGGGGATGTGATTCAAACCCAGCCAAGGAGATTATTCTCCCAGAATCTGAGCTCTGTAGCACTGACATAGTAAGAAAGAAGGCAGTTGGAGCTCTTTTCCATGATAACAGCACAGAGAAACAATCCCTAGTTTCTTTTACTGGGATTCCATAGAGCTGCCTTCATTTGTGTCTTGTTCAGATCTTCTTCAAATTATATAAAATTTGCTGCTGTATGTTCTTTATTTGTCCCTCCAGATTCTATCTCTGTCCCTCTTTTCTCTCTGTGTTCGAGAGTCTGACCTACACTGACTGCATCTTCAAGGCTTCCATATACTCTGACCTTTCTAGACAAATAGGAGGCACAAGTAGAAAATGGAAGGGAGGAAGAGAAAAAGAATAGGATTTTTAGTTCCTCTTCCCACTTTCTTTTTCCCAACATGATTATGTCTTCAGCTGCTTTCATTTATGACCACAGCTCCTATAGCCTTCTTTATGGCTATAACTTTTGCTGAGTTCAATAATAACTCCCTTCCCTTGTCACTTTAGGCTTAGAAATGGTAATGGCTTCCTGCTTTAGCCAGTACCTGGCTGCTTCACCATCATTGTTGGTTCCTTAAACTGCCCATATCTGTAAATAGTCCCTTCATGAAAATATCATCAATTAAGTCACTGAGTATGCCATCTTTTTCTTGCCAGAACCTTGACTGCTAAGTCTTTTCAATACAGTTCTAATAAATTCCACTGTCAGAGTTGACATCTGTTTCCCACACCAAAGGAACCACAGATCAATATCTATCCATCTACATATAGTCATCAAAATTGTTTTAGTTATTTCCGTTATGTTTCTATGTGAAAATACTAACTACATATGTGTGTCTACATATATGTATATATCCACTTCATATGTGTCTTCACAGAATATTATTCAGCAACACTTGCGTTTTGTTTAATGTTTTAATCCATTTCACTTTTCAGTAGTCTTTGGAAAATAAACTCATATACATTCTACCTGTTCAGGTAAAATAATTAGCTGTGTCTTTGAGTCCTCTTTTTCACTTCTACTTTACATCCAACGTGCTAGCAATTCTTATTTTCTCTACCTCCTGAATTTGGCCACTTTTCACTATCTTGCCTCCTTTTACTCTAAACTGAAAAACTATAGTCACAGTGATTTTTTCCAACAGAAACCATACCAGGCCATTCTTGTAATCTCAATCCTCTCATGGGAGAACTTTCCTGACAGTGGCCTCCTAATCCCTTTTATATCTCCCATCTCATTGCCTACTACCCCTCTCCCAAATGCTGTTCTAGCCACACATATTGTCCTGCTCTTTTTTCAAACCGATTAAACACTCTTCTACCTCAGAGTCTTGATGCATTCTGTTTCCTCTACCTGGAAAGTTTTTCTCTCAGTTATATACATTGCTCAATCCCTCACTTCACACAGGTCTTTGCTCTCAGGTGATCATCTCAGTAAAGCTTTCCATGATCGTTTTATATGAAAAAGACTACCCCTTATTCTATCACACCCTATCTGTCTTCCCTACTTTATGGAAAGGTAGTTCGCTGCAGAATCTTCTGTGCTCAGCAGAACAGTGGCACTAGAGAGTGGACTTGTTTGTGAGCATAAAGTCAACACCCCTTGGGGACTTCCAGAAAGATGTGATCAGGAGGGAAGTGATGAAGAACAAAGAAAATTTTGGTTGTTTCTAAATGTAACTTCAGATTTACTCACTACCTGCTGAAAATGTGGAGATTTGAGTTAGGCAAGGAGTAGCTTTCTTTCCTTGCAAAATCACATCTATCATGAAAATGATTCCCCCAGGTAAATATCTGTAAAGCATCATTGAACAAATGTATCTGCTGTCAAATGTACATAGCATGTAAGAAATCTGGGTCAACAGAGTAGCATAGCAAAGAAAGATGTAATTTATCTCTGCCCTTCAGTTATTTCCCTTAACTAGGAAGATAGAAAAATATCTCCTTCAAATGTGTGGGTATGCAGTTAAAACCCAACAAGCAATATCTAGTCAATCCTAAATTTGTTTGGACTGTTAAGAGAGAGCAGTTACATGGTGATGTCGAAGTTGGTGATTTTTGACTGCTTGGCATCCATTTCTCATACCTAATGGCCTTCTAATTTCATTTTAGATAGTGGCCTTTCATATGTCATGGTGGCTCACTGCATTAAGCTTCTAAGTCCTCACCCTGTGGAATCTGAAGTGAGGTAGAGGCTATTAACAAACAGAACCTTTCTCCTTCTTCCCTCTACCTCAATAAAACCAAGAAATAGACACATGACCTGAGCTCTTTCTGTTCTCGGATTTTGAATTTTGAGTTAAGTACCATAAGGAGAGGAAAAAGAATCTATGACCTTTCTTACTTATCCCAGCAATGGCAGACAGATAATACTATTGAGGTCTTCCTGCTCTAAAACATTCTGGAAATACATAGTTTCTGCACTGGGTTCTTCAGCTATATCTTCAATCTTGTGAATTATCTTTTTACCTAAATTACTTTCTGTGGCTTTCAACCAAATAGCTTGATATGGACAGTGGTACCAGAAGTAGGGTGCAAATATTGACCACCAGGAAAACATGGGGTTTTTGGAATTAATTATATTGCTATGACAGAGGTAAACGCAATGAAACTCGACTTCATATTCTTGTAATGGAACCTAAGTACTCAAAGTAGCAAGTGAAGTGACAAAACAGCTAATCAACTGCTTGCCTGTGGTCACCTAGAGCCAATTGCCCATTGAGAGCAAGGCACTGGAGAATCAAGTAACTACTGATATGAAACAATATAAACAGCATAAGGAATTTCTCTTTTATTGTCTTCACAGCACTCTCACTATCACTATCTGAAATGTTCTTTATATTTGTTGGAATGGCTATGATACGTCTATCCCACTAGAATATAAACTCCACAAGGACAGAGATTTAGTCCATTTTGTTTACCACCCTAATCTCTCCAGAGTACCTGACATGTGGTAATTGTTAAAGAAACATATGTGGAATGTATAAATGAATTCCAGAGCAACAGAAACAGAACTGTATGTCTGCTGCTGAAAATGTGCTGATTATTAAGCCATTGTCTCTCAGCTTCAAACTGGCCCTTCTGTACTTGGGTCTGGAACTCTGAAAACCACATTTCTCTTTTGCCATCTGGATCAGTGCTAGGCTTCTTCAATAGGGATTATGAGAAAGTACTGAAAAGCAGAAAAAGAGAAAATAAAGAAGATTTTCCTATGTGTCTCCTTTTCCTGTCACTATCACGTGGCAATGACAATGTTTCAGGTAGCAGCATGTGGTAGTTTGAAACTGCATGTATCCTGGAAAAGCATGTTTTTAAAGTAAATCCATGCCTATGGGTACGGACCCATTGTAAGTAGAACATTTTGATGAGGTTACTCCAGTTAAGGTGTGACAGACATCAATCTGAATGGGTTTTAATCCTCTTAGTGGAGACCTTTATAAAACAATGAAATTCAGAAAAGGGAGAGAAAGCCACAGAAGCAAGAAGCTGAAATCAACGAATCCCAGAAGAGAAGGGAGAGACCAGTAGATGCCGCCATATGCCTTGCCATGTGGTAGAGAAGCCTAGGATCACCAGCATTCAGTCTTTGGGAAGAAAGCATCCCTTTGATGATGCCTTGATTTGGACATTTTCTCAGCCTCAAAACTGTAAGCTAATAAATATCCATTCTTCAAACTGAACCATTTCATGATATCTGCTTTAAGCAGCTTAGGAAACTAAAACCCAGCAGTTTGTACCATCTTGCAGATTGTCTTCACTCCATAACTACCCATCATGTCCTCTCAGAGATAGCAACACCAGTTGAACAGAACCCTTTCCTCAGAGGTCAAAGTCCTAGCTTAATGGGGGAAAAAGAGAGAACTTCAGTCCTGGTTTTGTAGGGTTCTGATAGCCACAGATCTCAAAAGCAAAATTGCAGGTCTGATGAGCAGAGAATTCATTTAATCCAACACATCAGAGTGTCTAGGCCTCATATGTAATTTTCAGACATGAGGCAGTTCACAAATCCAAATCCTTGAATGAAGGAACAACTGTAAACACTTTAGGAAGGATTAAATTGTGAATACTATTTGTTTGGGGTTTACCACATGGATGTGTCAACTAGCTTGTTTTTCTCCTCACCCACAGAATATTTTTCTTCCTATTTCTCATTTGGGCCCTTCACTCAGCCCTTTCTTCTCTCCTGCCAACCATCTCCAAGCAAATCCAACTCCTGGGGATTCAGATAACCCCTGTTGTCAACCGTTCAGGGTGGGGTTGATGGTAGTAAGGTAATCTCAGGCAAATTTATCATGATAATGATGAGGTTCAAGCTTCAAGTCCCTTCACTTGCAGAGCACTTGGAGGCCCTTGTAATATGTCACTATTTTTATAAAATTTGCTAACATAAGATATTTTTGTGCTCCTTTACTTAAAGAGGACCATTCAAATTGCACAAGACATCAAACTCCACAACAGTTAGACCTGCTCTGAAATGGTGATAAGTAGAGTTTTAAAACAAGTCACCATAATAATAAGCCCAGTGGATCTCTTAGCATGATTATTTACCTGTTTATATTTGCTGTCAAAAACCCCTGTTATGGGTAGACAATCACTAAGTAAATGAGGGAATACTGAATTCCCAGCCTGGAGAGCTCTGCCACATACTCCAAGGGAGCAGCAACAATCCCTGAGTGCAGGGGCAGTGTCTGGCAAAGAAGGATGGTCCACTGATGGGTTCTTGTTATTGATGACTAGCCTTACAAGTCTTTGCTCTTGTAATTGAAACTTAGCCTACTGTTATGGTGTACCTAAGGGTTGCCACCTGAGAGCCTCCTTGTTGCTCAAATGTGGCCTCTCCCTAAGCCAAACTCAGCATATGAATGCATTACCTTACCCCCAGCGAGGGACATGATCCCCGGGGATGAGCCTCCCTGGCAACGAGGGATTAATACCAAATGCCAACTGGCAATATGACTGGAAAAAGACCTTGAATAAAAGGGGGAAAAGGTAAAGACAAATGACTTCATGTGTCTAAGAGACTTCAAAGAGAGTTGGGAGGTCATCCCAGAGGTAATGCTTACACACACCTCAGTAGGATCTCATAGAACACCAAAATGGATATCACCCCACACAGAGGGTCTCCTGAGGGCTCTGGAGACACCCAGGTCCTATATGGGGGGGGCGGGGGAGGGATAGCTCCAGAAATTGATGCCCTATCAGTGGGTTCTACTTTGAAATCTGTGCTCCTGAGAGTGACAGAGTTGGACTCAAATAAGTCCTCCCTGCACATGGTCCATCAGTCCCTTCTATTCAAACCTATATGTGATGCTGGAGTTTGTAGCTGTACTTCCAGAGACTGAAGCCTTTGGCCTGCCCATGTGCCAGCTGTGCCTGGAATCTCGATGGAGCTGCAACTCCCACCCTACAGCTCAATGGACTCACCCAAGTCACCTAGTGAGGAGACGATGATGGACAACGGCCATCCCAGAGAATGGAGAGAGCCTGCAGCTGCAGGCAGGATAATCCCATCCACCATATCCATGGGATATGGGCCCCCTCTCACTTGGAGGTGGAGTGGACATCACCATCCCAGACTCCTCAGGATTGGGGGAAAAGCTATGGACTAGAGTGGACTTAATGGTATTCTGTTGTAGACATATTGTGATTCAAGCAATGGAAGAAATTACAACAGTGAGGTGAAGCCAGTGGCCACTGGATGCTTTCAGGGCAGGCAAGGGAAAAGCAGTTGTAATACAGGGGCTTTTTCAGGACTTGGGAATTATCCTGAGTGACATTACAATGACAGATACAGGCCATTTTACATCAGCATATACCATGCAAAACTGTGTGGGAGAGAGTGTGGTCTACAATGTGAACTATGTTCCATGCTTAGTGGCAAAGCCCCAGGATGTGTATAGCCATTGCAGGTGATGTGCCACACTAATGAAAGATGTTTTTGTGGGATGTTATGGGAGGTGTGGGAGGTGGGGAACATGGGAATCCCTGTAATTTTTGTGTAACATTTATGTAATCTAAGCATCTTTTAAAATATATATATATAAAAGTACCACACAAATACAAAGTATCAACAATAGCAGAGTATATGTGAACATTGTACTTTTCCATGAATTATCTGTAATCCTGTAATGTTTCTAATGTAAAAATAATAATATTTCAAAATGTTATACTGACAGAAAAAATAAACTGCTTTAAAAAAAAAAAAAAACCTGTTAGCTCAGGACAGTAGTTTATTACTTATTGCCCCAGTGTGTTCTTATTGTCTCAGTGTGGTTCAGCATTTGTCCTGGGTTTTTCATTTTCAAATAAAGTGTAAAGCATATTATTAATATTTGCATTCAAATAAAGCAAGAAGAGTTTGGTAGATTTGTATGGTGTCATCTAGTAATATGTGAAACATGTGTGCAGTCAATTGAGTTCTTAAGATAATGCACAGTAAATTTTCCAGATGACCAGAAATAACTTGCATGTCTTTCCCCAGCCCTTTCAAGGGCTGATACATCTAACACCTTTCTTTTAAGTTCAGCATGAACCTGTTCACTGATAAAACAAGTATGCTTGGACATGAAATACTTTGTTACTAATTGGAAGGGAAGAAACAGGCAATTATGCCCTGTTCTGAGTTACCAAGGCCCACAATGGAACCTACAGGATGCACAAAACTGCCAAGATGCAGTTGGTGATGTTGGAGTAACCTCATGCAAAATTTTGTTACAAAGCATATGTTGAATGCAAATGAAATGAAATCAAAAATAATCAGTCATATATCATAAAAATCATAAAGCAAAAATATAGACAACACTGATGAGATTTATCATGTAAAAGAATAATTTAATATGGCACCCTGAATGTGGGTAAAAATATTGTACATTTGAATATATTTTAGTTATACATCAAATTGAAAAAATCCTCCAAAAATAATTATTGCCAAAACCGTTATTATTTTGCTTATTTTTAAATTTCATATAATTGATAGAAATAATTTTATAATATATACAGCTGCTACTTTTAACTTATACAAAGAATTGCGTTTTTGAAATGGTTTCTGGAAAGAACTATAAGTCCATCAATATAATAAAATGAATTTTTCAGTTAATAAAAACTCAAAAAAATAACCAAGATTAATCCTTGGTGCTCCTTTCCACTGTAAAAGAGTCCAAATTTGTATTATAATTTTATGTTGGCCAAGAACCAAACATCCTCAGCAAAAGGCAGAAGCACCTCAGTGGACTCCCGACCTATAGAAAAAGCTGTAAGAAGGGTCAGGCCTAATCGCTGAAGGTCCTTTTCCTGATCAAAATTTTAAATAAAAAAAAGGCGATGTTCTTTGGTGAGTCACAGGAATCCCTGCTTCACATCTGAAAGATATGGAGCTGTTGATTCCTAGAATATTTGAATTTCACTCTATTTTTTCCAGTGCCGAAAAAGGATTGGACTTAGAGAATATGTAAGCACCTAATTCCCTATTTCAAGCACTTTCCTGTTTTGGGTTTTTTTTGTTGTTGTTGTTTTTTTAATCTAAAATGGTTCCTCTTGCCCTGACTGAATCCTGAATGATATAGTAATTGAAACCAGAAGAAATTTCAGGAAACTGTCTTTCAAAGGTGGGACACTTGGGTTGCTTACTTAATTTGGTCAGATTTTAAGGAAGTTATATGTTCTTTGCAATTGGAAAATGGGGTAATGGTAGTTGAGGCCAAGCTATTGCAAAACTGATCATTATTATTTAGAATTAAATGGAATCAAGACCTTAGTGAAGGCAAAAACAAACAAGCAATCAAACAAAAATATTGAAAGACAAATGAAATATTTTAATGGAATTGATGGCTATGTGGACTATTGAAGGTCTAGTTGTTTCTGGTTGCACTGGAGAGTTTACAGAAATAAAAGGACAATCTCAGGCCTTTACATTCTCAACTATAGCTCTATCAAAGAATGAAAGGACCTATGATTGCTCTAACATCATCTCTTAGCTTTAGTAGCCACAATACTTGCAGGGACCATCAGCATTTATCATTAGGTCACTTATTTTCTTGTGTTCTGGCATAATCTTCATTACACAGAAGCATTTTAAGCTCACAGGTATAATGAACTAAGAAAAATTTTGACCCATGATGTATTATTGGCACATTAGATACATTGATGATTTATCTGAAAACTTTCCACCCTAATATCTTCTCTTAGTACTAATTTGAATCCTTCAATATTTAACTTGTTTAACATATTTTGTGTCACTTTTAGTTAAATTGATTTCTGGATTTTAAATAGCTGACTGAGGCCCCTCTGGGTAAAATTACCTATTGTCATTCCAATTGCCCTGTCTTTCAATTTCTTTGTCTTGGTATTTATGTACTTATTTATTCAATGAGACAAAATGTGTGGAAAGCTTTGTTTCATGCTTTTAATTAGATTCAATACAAAAGCAGGAACAGCTGACTCAGATATTATCTTGTGGTTCTGATTTAGGCTTTCATGAAATCATAGTGTGCTAGATGAAGCCTGGTGTCCCAACTCAACAGGAATTATAGTGGTATTCATCTTTTCAAGTGGCATCTTTTAACCAAGAATAAAGAAAGGCAAGCTTCCAAAGCATAGTGGCTGCCAGTAACCCGAAGTGCACTTCTGAGGGGTAGTTCCCTGCTGAGGATATGCTGATAAACTTGGAACTGATAGACTGCATACATCAATTCAAATTTAGCTGCTTCAAAGAGAAGAACATTTTAAAATAACACTGTTCAGAAAGGCAGAGAGATCAGAGAAAATGGGGTGGAGAGGGAGAACAGGGCAGAGGGAGGTAAAAGAGTAAAAGAGAAATTCAGGAGGAAGAATAAGACAGATTACTTTTTTTCTCTATTAGGACACTGGCTTTTTTCATTTTACCATCCTATTGCATAATCAAAATCACAATCTTTAAACAACATAAGAATTAATAGTTATCAATATAACAAGAAATCCCCCAAATTGGATTTTTCCCTACCCTGTGTTTGGATGAAATAGAAAGCTATTAGTAACAAATACTGATTGTCCCATGAAATTTTCAACAACCATTTGCCGGCAATGTACTAAGTCACTCCTTTCATCCATGTCCTTGGACATTACCTGGCGTTATCTTCATTCTGTCCAGATGAAGCCTTTGATACAGTTTTCTGTTGTTTGTTTGCTTGTTTGTTTGTTTTTTTAACAGCAGTCTGGTAAGATTACCAATTGATCATATGTACCAAACAATATAAAATTTATTATTCCTTTCTCTTCTGAGTGCAGTATTGAATACAGAAGAAAGTGTCATCTTTCACCTCCACTCTTGTCCACCTACCATCCCCAATAAGTGTGTCATTAATTCATAGGGGGAACAGTAATGAGATACATATGAAAAGGAAAGAGGATTTTCACAAAGCTCACTTGAACACTCTTATAATATTGAGTTTATTTCTGTTTTTTTTAGAAATCATATTAGTTGTATGGTAATACTCCCTCTTTTCCCACAAGCACACTGGGTCCTACATTACAGGAAATGAACTATTTCCACTTCTCACATCTGAAATTCATTTTTAAAATTACTTTTAATACTTTGAACATCCTATACCAACCTACAAAGAAACTACTTCATTTCACATCATAATTCTATATTTATTTATGAAATTTTCTCTGGAACTTCCTTCCACTGCAGAAGTCTGCTTTGTTAGGTTATCTATTGTTTCTGGCATTTTTACAGGATTAAAATGTCTAAAATTGCAAACTCTTTTATTCATTCTCCTTGTTTTTAATAAGTTCCAGAGTAGGGTAACTTGAGTTTCCAAGGACTAAAGTGCTAGAGAGGGATGAGGAAGGACAATAGTCTAGTCTTTGCGTTTTAGGCAGGTCCATGCCAGTAAATGCAAATCCTATGCAAAATGTTAAAAAAAATTTTTTTGAACATTTTATGCATACAAATCTGCCTGAGTTATTAAAGAAAGTTGATGCTTCCAATTTTGTGTTGACTAGGAAACACATTTTAATAAATTATAGACCATCAGATGATACAATGATTAAATTGCTAGAAGACTGATTGTCCCTTCTCAAGTGAATGAACTTTGAAATATTACATTATTTCTTACATTCCTAATATTTCTACTGTAGGGTATTCTGTGCCAAATTGGTACCCAGAAGGCCTTAGAGTAAATGTCTTGGTTTTTTTCCTGACTTACAGAATATCCATAATTCTAAAATTATTTATAGTTTAATCATATTAAAATGAAATGACATGACTTACTAAGCTTTTCCTGAAAGTCAAGTGGTAAACATATAATTTTATTATTTCAATACATAATTTATAAAAATAAAAATGAACTTTATTTGCACATTCCTAGAAATACCTGATCCATAAATGAAGACTCACATTTCTTTGTTACTTATAGATTTTCAGGTCATTGGAATTTTATAGAAATAAGCCATTCTGAAGACCCTAAGATGATACTGAGTTAAACTCTGATAGCTAAATATAGTCAAAGACAAACTCTTGTCACATTGCTTACTTTCAAAAGCCTTTTAATAAAAACATTAGCAATATTTTTTGATTCATGCATAACAACACTTTAATTATAAAATATTTTTTTTCCTCACAAAATAGTAAGAATAAAGAGCTTTTTCCACCTGAGGATCTTTTTTTTTTTTTTTAAGATTTATTTATTTACTTTATCCATTTTAAACACCCCCCCTTCCCCATTTTGCTCTTTTTTGTCCATTCACTGGGCAATTCTCTGTGTGTGTTTCCTGCCATCTCTTCTCATCCTTCTCCTCCTGTCTTCACCAGGATTCGATCCTGGAGACCTCCAATGTAGGAGAGAGGTGTTCTGCCACCTGCACCACCTCGGTTCCTGGTTTTCAGAGCATCTCGTCTTGTCTCTTCCCTGCGTCTCTTTCCTGTTACGTCATCATCTTGCCGCATGGCTCCCTGGCGACTCACCAGCACACAGAGCCTGGCAGCCCATGCACCTTCTATATATATATATTTTTTTTCTTTTTTTTAATTTTTTTATCTTACCAGGAGGTCCTGGGGATCGAACCCAGGTCCCTCCATATGGCAGATGGACACCCAACCATTTGAGCCACATCCGCCCCCTGAGGATCTTGATTACCATTGAAATATTGTAGGTATTTCTGAAAGGTAATGGCACTTAGTTGGCATATTTCATCTGGTGTATTTTTATTATCTCATGGACTATTAGGTCACTCATTTAAAAATTTTAATTCTATGCATGTTTTTGAAGAATGCCTAGAATGATTCCTTCATATAAAGTATAATAATAAAACTATGCATACTTACTTTTTCTTTTTCCATTCTTCTACTTTTGCTTTCTCTTCCTACTCATCCTTTCCTCCCCCTTCATCTCTCATCTCCCAAAGAATGGCTAAAAAGCAAGAAAAATAACTATCATTATTGAATCCTTACCAAATCCCAGGCACTAAGCTAGATTTGCTACATGTTATTTCATTTAATCTTATCAACCATGCTGGTAGAGACAAGGCAAAAGGTCTAATTAATTACCTCAAATCACATGAAGCAAAAGAAAGAGGATTAAAACCCTTTCTTCTTCTCCAAAAAGGAGTAGGTTTGAGGCAATGTTATAACTGGGTCCCCTGTGCATATGCATGTTCGTTAACTTTACCACAAGCTCACTCACATTTAGGAATGATTATTTTTCGGAAGCTCATTTGTCAAGCCATTAGTTTAGAACTTAGAATATAAAATAAAGCTATGCATGCCATGCCAAAAATAAATGCCAAATAGTTCAGTCTGTTAAACTTACAATGTAACAGAAGAATGGTATTAGCAATATTTTTACTGGACAACTCAATGGCATCATTCCATTCTCCTAAGTGGTATATCTACACGATTTATCAGCTATTCTTCTTCAATGGAAAAGTGCTTTTTGAATTTCTTTCATTTATTTTCCTTACTTAATTTTAGGCAATGAATAAATATGCTGATAGTGAATAAGAGGCATACACTGATACAAAATCATTTTAAAAACTGTTTGAGCATGACAGATCTGGTGGAAACTCTTAGCCTTCACAATCTATTTTAATGGAGGTTAATCTTGTTTATTGTTTTATTTTCCCCACACTATTTTTTAAGCTTGAAATTGTCCCTAGTCACTGCCTCACATTAAGAACATTGTTCTTTGTCTGCACTCCCACAATACATTCTTGCTTACTCTCCTTCCTCCCAAAACACTGACAAAAACAACTGCTTCCTTGTAATATGTGTGCTGCTGCTAAGCCAAATTCAGTAGAATTTCATAAATGCTCACAAAGCATAGGAATCCTGGCAACCCGAACATGATGACCACGTTCTACATCTCATGCAACTAGGCTTTTAAAAAACCTAATACACGAGAATTATTATTTTTCCTTTTGACATGCTGTATGACATATATGGTAACTAACAGTCAATGTCAACTCAGACAATGAGGATTAGATTCCCTTTCCTTTGGCTTTATTCTCATCTGTAAAGCTGGGAAAATAATGTATTTTCCCAGGATTTGAGAAATGGTTAACTGACAATATGTTTAAAGCATATAAATATTGCATGATACAAAAAATTCACTCAATAAGTGAGCGCTCCATTTTCCACTTACCCACTTAACTTCCTTTCCTGATCGACTATATACATTTTAATTCTTCTATCTCCCTATCTATTTATATTTAATTTTTTATAATGATTCTACAATAACCAGCATAAATCAGCAGTAATGTGAATCTTTCATAGAAAAGATAAAATCTCTCATAGAAGATTTTGTATGTGTATGCTTGGGTCATCTACATATTGGCAGATTTAGTGTGTATATGGGGGTCAGGGGACTTAGAGGTTGTTTTTCAATTGAAAAATCAAGCATCAAATAGTTTCTCATGGAAGTTCTATCCGTGGCTAAAGCAGGGCTTGATGTCACCTGCCAATTCTCTACCCCCTATTTTTCTGGGCTTCTATATCCATCTACTGCCCTTTGTTGATGCTGTCTTTCATCAGAAATGTCAAAGAAAAAGATCTCTTCTCTTTCCTCCTTGCAACTCTGAATACCCTCCTCTGCCTCTTCCTTTATGTTCTCTTGTTTCCTGGTGTCACTGTTCCAGGACAAATTTTGGATAAATTTATCTTTATAGACTAAATCCCCCTAATGTTTACAATTTAAAAATTCTCATACTCTTGGGAAATAAATGGAATTAGCAAATTATTTCTGTTGACTATTTTACTGAAAATAATCATGTTTAAATCTCTGTGAAGTTTTCCCATAAGATAAATTTCACTGGTTGCAACAAATGAAACATGCAATGCATGTAAAGTTCTGTGAGAATGCTCACTCAAATGTGTACAGCATATAGAAGGGAATCACCTTTGATTTTAAGAAATATTTAAAATTATACTATCAGATAATCTAATATAAAAACCTGAAACCAGCCTCAACTGCTAGCCAAGCCCTGTTGTTAATTTATAAATTTCCTCATTTGACAAATGTTTGTTATACTAGATATTGTTCTAAGCACTGGGGAAGCAGTCATAAACACATAGGTGAAAACTGACACCATCATGTACCTTACATTCTAGTGTGTGTATATGGGACAGAGGAAAAGATAATCTAAGAAGTAAGTAAAATATAGTATGTCAGAAAGTGATAAGTGCTTTGAGAAAAATGAATCTTGGAGAAAAGGAATAGGGAAAGCAGGGTCTCGCTGTTCAAATAACCATTTGGGGATTTGAATCCAGGGATGAAGACTGACCTGGGAGTCCCTGGGCAAAATGAGATTTTTACTGATGATGTCAACACAGATAATGGTGGTGAGGCTGGGGGTCCTGTGAGAGAGTATTTGCCTGAGGGCGAGTGTTTTTTGCCCAGAGCAAAAGAAGGCCTGAGGCATTTCATTCACTCTTG
The DNA here is from genome assembly GCA_029593785.1 of Cabassous unicinctus. NCBI lineage: Eukaryota > Metazoa > Chordata > Mammalia > Cingulata > Chlamyphoridae > Cabassous > Cabassous unicinctus. The sequence continues at coordinate 24,030 of JAQZBX010010567.1, read as the reverse complement.
TCCAACAGTGATGTGCAGGCTAGGGAAGGGCATCTTAGGGAAGCATGCAGAATTCCTAAGCCCTTAGAATTCCTAAGTCCTTTGTCTGGACTCCTGACAATGAAGCTTCTTCCTCAAACCTATGCCCTACTCTCTGTCTCTCCTTATCGCCGTCCTGGTTTGGGTCTGCAAGCTTGTACCAGGGCTTCAGTTTTGCTTCTCGGAGACCATTTTTCATACAGTCAGAGAAAGCTACTTGAAAACTCATTAGTACACAATTGATCCCCCTTTGCCTTATCTCCAATATTTCATTCTTTATGTACAAATAACAGAGCTTCTTGTAGTCACTGGCTCAGAGCACCCCTACTTCATTCCTACCTGATTTCTTCCCACCCCCTCAATGTGAAATATCCTTTCGCCTTTCTTAATCTGACTAACACTTTCTCCTCGTTCAAGGCACATCTCTGGTATCCTTACTTCCATTTTGCCTTTCATAAAGTCTAGTTAAGGTGCTGTTTCTCTAAACTACTGTTTCACTCAGGACATACCTTTCACGTGGTATCTAAAGTATCATGGACTGTGAGATCCACAAAGACAAAGATCAAGCATTATTCTTCTAGTACTCCTAGAGCATAGCAAGGGGTCTGTGCATTAAACAAGCATCAATAGGCTTCAGTGGAGCCCTGCTTGATAATCCTGCATTCTGACCTGGAATATACTCTAAGTTGCCTCTGATATGGTGAGTTAGTATTTTGAAATGTAAATGTTCATTAATTTCTTTTCTCCATTTCTCTTTTATTTCCACTAGAGCCATCCACATTGCTTCAAAAAGAAGTAGGATTGTTAGAGGATAATGGGTGGGGGTAGAATCCAAGTTCAGTTTTTTTTAAAACTTCCATATCAGTCTTTGAAGCATCAAACAAAATATCCAAGACATGTCAAGCACAGATTTTGGACCATAGTGATAGAATACAAAAAGGGCAAAGGGGATAATAACTCCTCCCTTTCCCCACATCATATAAAGGAGTGTCAAACTTGGTTGTGAGCAGAGATATTGGGATTGGTGCTTATCTTAGGGGGGACTGGGAATCCTGACATGTGGTGACTCAGGGTAGCGAATCGGGGTCGGCCTCTGGAGACTGTCAAGCATTGTCAGGGTTCACCATAAGTTAGGCGCGTGGCCAGTGTTGCACGGCATCTTTAGCATATGAAGAAGAACCAAAGCATGCCTAGGCTAAGGGGCCATGTTTGCTCTTCATTGTGGGGACCAGGGACAACTTCATGTACAGCAAACTTGGTGTGGCCCAGAAGTAGCATGACTGCCTGCCCTAGAGATTATGGGAACAAATTGACTTGTGTGAATGCATTCATCCCCCTGCTTCCATCACATTCTTCACTGCCTTCTAGGCACTCAGAAGGTCTCCCTTTTGCAAGAAGCTTTGAGACACAGAATAGCAGAGGTAATATGGAAAGAAAAAGTCCAAAGACAGAATGAGGATACAATTGTGTCTGTTATATTTTGTTTTAGCAGCTTAACTCAGAGTCAAGGATAGCCTGATGTTTCTTCTAAAAATCACCTACATGTGGAGCCATAGTACTGACACTAAGTGTGGTTGCACCTTAGCATCCAAGTATTAGTTAGGAACATATACTTATTTTTAATTGTAATACTGCTTCTTAAAGTTTTTTTTTAACAGGGAAAATATCAAACATATACCAAGTTATAAAGAATGGTATAATGCACCCACAGCATCACCCAGCTTCAACAATTATCAATTTATAGGCAATCTTGTTTCATTCATACTCCTAATCACTCCTCCACACCTAAAATTATTTGAATAAAAACCCAGACATCAAATAATACATTAATAAATGTTTTGGTATATCTTTAAAAGAAAAAAAATTCTTTTTATGAGACACAACTGCAACCCTACTATCTCCTCTAAAATTTAAAACTAACTTATTAATATCATAAAATATCCAGTCAGCATTCCAATTTCCCCGATTGTCTCATATTTTTAATCAAGTGTGAAATAAGGTTTCATCATAATTAGTTGGTATATCTTTATGACTTAATCTCTAAGTTCTTCTCTCTCTCCCTATTTCTCTCTCCCTCTTTCACTCTTTCTCTCTCCATTGCTCATGCATGCTTACTTATTTTTTCACAACTTATCTGTTGAAGATGCTGGTTATAGTATAGAATTACCTATAGACTGAAATTTGTTGATCTGATAGCCACATGTCCCTATGTTTACTACAAATTTGTTTTTAAATCTAGGAGCTTCATTAGATTTATTTTTCTTGCAATGCAATTCATAGACTGTATTGTATACTTCTATCAGGAGCAATATCTATCTAGTTGTCGCTCTTTTTTGTGATGTCACTGCCCATTGATGACCACTGCTCAGATCCATTATTCATTAGATATGGAAAAATGGTGATATTCTACTTTTATAATTCTTTTTCTTGTTAGCTGGTAAAGTATTTGAAAAGAAAGAAACTTTCCTCAGCAACTACTGTTACACTAAAGGGTATTCCTTATATAGAAGAGAGAGAATAAATGCTTATTTTTTCCGGTTTATTTACTAGTCATCAGAATAGTACATTGGTTCACTAACATCTTCCAAAAGTGAGAAATGAGAATTTATTTGGAGGAAAGTACCATTATGAACTCATAGATTTAAACATATTTGATGTATCTCAATCCACTGCAGTTATCAATATTATGTGCTGCTCAAACAGTTCCACAGTTGGCCAGAGAGTGCCTTTTCAGATTGGCTGCCAAGTCCTTCTGACATGGCTATAAACATTTTTATTTTGCTTGTTTCACTTGCGACAAGAAGTTTCAGGTTCATCCTATACACCTCCTGCTTCATTCCTGGACTCAACTCTTTCTCAAGAGTCCCTGATCTTTCGAATAAGAAATTCTTTTTAGAGGGAAACTCTCCTCTTAAAGTGATGTCATGAGAGGAACGTGGTATATGTTCAGCAAATGTTTATTTATTTCTTGATAAAATCTCCCTGAACCCCAGATTATTTTTTTTTAATGAAATTTTATTTTAATAGAAAGAGGCTTCATGTTTGGGACGTAAGGGTACACTTGAACATTGACTAAAACTGAAAATAAGAATAATTGCATTTAAATTGCATGGCCTTAATTCTTTTCATTGTTAAAATGAATCAACATAATTTTCCTATTGCTTTAAAATATCCTGGATTTTCTCATTCTAATTGTACAATAGTAAATGTAGTCTCCTTCTTCTGAAATAAGGTTTTATTTTTTAATCTGCCCCTATCTTCCTCTGTGATTATGGACAAATCAGATAATCATAGAACCTAGAAGGACCAGACAGCATCTTGTACATGGTTTTTCTAAGTCTTTTTTAAAAGTTAGAACCTATTTTTAAAAATGAATCTTATATAGAGTCCTTATTTATAACCAGGTGTAATCAAGGCTGCTTTGGCTAAAAGAAGAAGAAAACCCAAAGTCCCAGACTCCTGACGCAATACCTGATGTAGCAAAATTAAAGGCTCCACAGAGCATGGTTTGAATATCACTGCTCCAGAGCACCTTTTGTATTTTGTAGATGAGGAAAAAAGGTTATGACCAATTTAAATGATTTGTCTGAGAGTAAGAGAGCTTTGAATTAGTCACATGTAGCGCTACATCCTAGATTGTCTAACTGCTAGCCCAGTTATAAGGCTGCCTTTACCTGTGCATTTCAGTAGCATCCCCTCTAATTTAGAAGTAAATATGCCTGTATTCCTTCACTTGAGGGAGTTTTGAGATGCTGCAATTAATTAATAAATTTGAGAAATACTTGAAAGATTAATATTGTACAACATATCAATACCTCTTTTGCAGCATCTCTCCAAGCCTGAAATATCAAATTGCCCCATTTTTTAAAAAGATATTTAGATTACATAAAAGTTACACAAAAAATATAAGGAATTCCCATATGTCCCTCTCCCCACCCCTCCCACACTTTCCCATATCAACAACATCCTTCATTAGTGTGGTACATTCATTGCAATTGATGAACACATTTTGGAGCATTGCCACTAAACATGGATTAAAGTTTACCTTTTAGTTTACACTCTCTCGCACTCAATTGTGTAGGTTATGGCAAGATATATAATGGCCAGTATCATCAATCCAATGCCACTCAGGACAACTCCCAAGTCCCGAAAATGCCCCCGCACTACACCTGCTTTTCCTTCTCCCTGCCCCCAGAACCTCCAGTGGTCACTGCCTCCACACCAATGATATAATTTCTTCCATTGCTAGAATCACAGTAAGTCTATAGTAGAATACCAATAAGTCTACATTAGTCCATAGTTCATTCCCCAATCCTGAGGATGCCGGAATGGCGATGTCCACTCCACCTCCAACTGAAAGGGGGCTGCAATCCATTAGGGCCAATGGATGGGACTCTTCAGCTTGCAGCTGCAGACTCTCTCAGTTCCTTGGTATGGCAGTTGTCCACCACCATCTCCTTGTTAGTTGTCCTGGGTGAGACCAATGAACTGGAGAGTAGGCATTGCAACTCCATTGAGATTCGAGGCCAAGGTGGCACATAGACAGACCAAAGATGTAAGTCTCTTGGACATATACCGACCAACTCTGATACTAATTATAGGTTCAAATAGAAGAACAGAAGCACCATGTGTAGGGAAACCACACCTGAGTCCAACTCTGTCACTCTGTGGAGTATAAATTCCAAAGTAGGACCCACTGGGAAGGCACCAAACTCCTGAGCTATCTGCCCTGACTATAGTGTCTGGATGTCTCCAGAGTCCTCAGGAGCCCTGCTTTTTGGGGTAGTGTCTACTTTGGCAGTTAATGAGATCTTGCTGAGATGTGCATAAGCATAACCTATGGAATGACCTCCCAACTCACTTTGAAGTCTCTTAGCCACATAAACTCATTTGTTTTTACCTTTTTCCCCTTTTTGTCAAGGTCTTTTTCCAGTTGCATTGCTAGTTGGTGCTTTGTAGCAATTCCTTGGTGCCAGGGAGGCTCATCCCCAATGGTCATGTCCCACGCTGGGAGAAGGTAATGTATTTATATGCTGAGTTCAGCTTAGAGAGAGAAATTGCCCCATTTTTAATGAGTTCCTAAGGATGTATACTGCATGAATATTAAGGAATCATTTACTAAACAGAAAATGATAGCACAATAAGTGCAATTAAATCTATATTTAATAGGAAATTATGTCACATGCTCACTACAAAAACTGTTTTCAATTCACTATATGTAAAGTACAACTCTCTTGTCTCTTGTTAAGAACTCAAAGTAACACTTGAGTGTAACATATATTAACAGTCTTTGTGTCAAAGAACCTAAATGACTCAAAATCTGACCCACTTCCCTTCCACTGTGTGACAATTTTATTCTTCATAGAGGACAGATCAGTGGAAGGAGAAGCTTTTAAACAAAGGGCTCATATTTTTAATTTAAGGTTGAATCTCACAATATCACTTATCTGGCATAATTAGGCAAACTCTTAGTATTCTTTCTCTTGCTTATACATACTACCTGAATTCTAAACACATATTAGGCATTTTTATGAAAATTTAAAATATTTTATGAGGCAGTTCATTTACTTAGAATGATAAATGTAAGGACAGACTTTATTTTATAACATATAGTAAAGAAGTTACCATATATTACAACCCAAATATACATTATCATTAAAGGTTGTCCTGGTAATGTTCATTTTATATAAGTGTACTCTGAAATGTCAAAGTTCCTTCACAGTAACTCTAAGAGTTTAAAATAAATCCTAATGTGACCTATGCACCAAATGCTTGTTCCACATAAAATTACTGGAACAAATTTTTATTGGACACCTTGGTGAAGTTCTTTCTTGCCCCTAAATAGCTTTTCTGAGGATAGGATATGGTTACCTTAATAAGAACTGACACTTGATAAGGTTTCCTCAGGGCATGGGAAGTTTTCTGTGGCTTGGCAGAATATACGGATTCAGTAGTGTGAAAACCTAATATTTATCAGTCCTGAAAATTATTATAGCCACTATTTTAAAACACTGAAGTATCCTTTATATCACTAGTATAAGGAGAGTTCATCACTGTTTAGTTAACTCTAGAATATCATGACTGTGGGTAAATTTTTTTAAGGCCATGATTTACCAAAATTATACCCCAATTCATATATCTCAGCCATATACTAGGCAACAGTATATTAGCAAACAGTTATTGACTTTTTGATATACATTTGATATTTTATGTGACACAAATTTTTGACAAAAAGACTCTTCTGACTTCTGGAAAGATGAAGAAGAGATAAATTTCCCTATTCCTTCTGCTTAGTACAACTAAAAAAAACCTAGGTTTTATATATAAAACAAACCTGAAATAAGACCCTGAAAGATAGAGAGAAGGCAAACCAGCTAGAGACTTTGGGACACAAGAAGCAACACAGCAGTAGCTTTTCTGCCTTATATATCCCATATTGTAGTAGAAGTAGCTAGCAACCAGAAAACACAAATGGCAGCCAACAAAAAAGGTTCAAGCAAAACTTGCTTTCTCTAGTTAAAGGACCAGGAAGGTGTCACCTATCAAGACAGAAAGCTTTTAGATAATCACTACTTTACTCCAACCAAATACTCACAGGAAGGTAGGAAAAAGAAAACAGAAATGAAAAACAGAGAAGAAACAGAAAAAAAAATAATAAAGCAGATTTAAGCTCTAGCATGTCAATCTAAATTAAATGTAAATGATTTAAATACATCGATTAAAAGACAAAGATTGGCAGAGTAGATTAAAAAAACATCACCTAACTATATGCTGTCTACAAGAAATTCTCTTCAAAATAACAATATAGTCAGGTTGAAAGTCAAAGAATGAAAAAATATGTTTTACAAACATCAATTGAAGGAAAGCAGGGATGGCTATCCTAATATCAGTTAAAGTAAACTTTAGAGCAAAGACTATTACCAGGTAGAGAGAGACATTAATAATGACAAAGGGGCAATCCCACAAAGAGAAATAGCAACCCAAATGTGTATGCATCAAACAACAGAGTTTCAAAATATGTGAAGCAAAAACTTACAGAACTGTGTAAATAGACAAATCCACAGTTAGAGTTGGAGACTTCAATTCCCATCTATCAAGAATCAATAGAACAATTAGACAGAAAATCAGCAAGGATAGAGAAGAACTCAACAGTCTATCACTCAACAGAATATAATCCATATTTATAGAGCAGTTAACCAAACAACAAAATTCACATGATTTTCCAGTGACCTCCAAATATATGCAAGTTACACCATACCCTGGACCATGAAAAAAATATTAACAAATTTAAAGAATTTAAATCACACAGAATATTCACTGGCCACAATGGAATCCAATAGAAATAATAATAGGAATATAACTCTCCAACACTTGGAAACAAAACAATACACATTTAAATAATCCATGGGTCAAGGAAGAGATCTCAAGAGAAATTAAAAAATAAATACATCGAGCTGAATAAAAATCAAATATAGCATAACATTTTTGGAATATAAGACTGCCAAAACAGTATTGAGGGGGAAATTGATAGGACTAAATGTATATAATAAAAAAAAAAAAAAAGGAAAGTGCCCACCTCAGGAACCTAGAAAAGAGACCCAAAGGAAGTAGAAGGAAGGAAGTAGTAAAGATAGCAGAAATCAACAAAACCAAAAACAGAAAAAAACAATAGAGAAAAATGAATGAACAAGAACAACAAAAAACAGTTCTTTGAAATAATAATGATATTGACAAATTTCCAGTAACAGTGGCAAAGAGGGAGAAGATACAAATTAACAATATCAGGAATGTAACAGGTTATATCTCTACAGACCCTGCAGATATCAAAAGAATAATAAGAGAACACAAAGAACAATTCTACATGCATAAATTTAACAGCATAAACAAAGTAAACTACTTCCTCAATGTACAGAAACCACCACAACCCACCCATATGAAATAAATAATTTGAGTAGGTCTATAACTACTAAGGAAAATAAATTCATAATTTAGGAAATTCCACAAAAGGAAATCTCCATGTCCAAACTTTTCACTTAGAGAGGCTTATCAAATATTTGAAGAAATATTAACATCAATCTACACAATTTCTTCCAGAAGAAGAGATAACACTTTTCAATGCATTCTTGATGCTAATATTAAGCTGATATCAAAATCAGACTAGGACATAGAAAGAAAGAAAATAACACACCAATATCCCTCTGGAATATGGATACAAAAATTCTCCTAAAAAATTAGCAAATAGATGTCAGCAATATATAAAAAGAATTACACAACATAATCAAGTGGTGTTTATTCCTGAGATGCAAAGGTGTTTCTATATTTGAAAATCAATTAATGTAATCCTCCATATTGACAAACTAAATAAGAAAATTTATATGTTCATATCAATTGATTCAGAAAAAGTTTTTGATAATATTCAATATCCAGTCATGATAAAAACTCTCAGAAAAATAGGAATAGAAGATATTCTTCACCTGGTAAAGAGCAACTACAAAAACATATAGCTAACATTCCACTTAATGGCAAAAGGTTGAATGATTTTCCCATAAGATTAGGAATAAGGCAAGATTATCTGCTCTTTTCAAGACAGGATTGGAGGTTTTAGTCAGGGCAACAGGGCAAGAAAAGGAAGTTAAAGGAATGCAAATCAGAAAGGAAGAATGAAAACTGACCCATTTGCATGATTGTCTATGTAGAAAATCCCAAGAAATCTATAGAAAGCTTCCTAGAAATGAGTTCAAGTGACTTCTGTTCAGCAAGGTTGAAGGATATAAAAATAGCATACAAAATCAATTGCATTTCGATATACTAGCAAAGAACATGTGGGCACTAAAATTAAAAATTCAATAGTATTTGCAATCACTGAAATGAATGAAAGATGTTTTCAGAATCCCAACATGGCTTTTTATAGATATAGACAAAATCATTCTAAAATGTATACTAAAATGCAAAGGAACTATTATAGTTGAAACAATTTTGAATAAAAGAAAAAGAAAAAAGTGGGAGGAATCCATCTACCCAATTTCACGACTTATAGCTTCAGTAATGAAGACTGTATGGCATTGGTGGAGGAACAGATCAATGGAGCAGGCTAGAGAATGTATAAATAAACTCCCACAAATGTGCCCAGTTGAATTTGGCAGAGATGCAAAACCAATTCAATGAAGGAATGATAGCCTTTTTTCAACAAATGGTACTGGAGCAGTTGAATATACAAAGGGGAAAAGAATGAAACTCAAATTAAGTCTCACAGATTATTCAAAAATTTAACTCACAATAAATCAAAGACTTAAATGTAAAACAGAAAATGTTAAAAAAAATTTAGAAAAAAAATAGGAAAAATATCCAGGATCTAGGACTAGCCAAGTAGTTCTTCGACTTGACAAAAAAAGGCATAATTCCTAAAAGAAAAAATTGATAAATTAGATTTCATCAAAATTAAAAACTTTTTCTCCATGAAAGAATTTGCTAAGAGATGACAAGATAAGATACATAATGGGAAATAATATTTGTAAACCTCATATCTGACACATTATTTGTATCTGGCATATATAAAGAACTCTCAAAACTCAACAGTAAGACAAAAATCAGATGGTTCAATTAGAAAATGGACAAAATAACTGAAGAGGGAGCCAGTGTGGCTCAGTGGTTGAGTGCCGGCTTCCCACATATGAGGTCATGGGTTCAATCCCTGGCTGTGATACCTTAAAAAAAAAAAAAAAAAAAACTGAAGAGACATTGTACTGAAGAAGATATATAAGCATATGAAAAGATTTTCAATATCAATAGCCATTAAGAAAATACAAATTAAATCTACAATGAGCTATCACTGTATATCTATCAGAATTGTCAAAAGATAAAAGCAAACCAAGCATTCATCAACTGATGAATGAATAAAACATGGTATATATGTACAACAGAATATTATTTGGCTAAAATAGAATGAAATCCTAATACATGTGACAGCATGGGTGAACCTTGAAGACCATCATGCTGAGTGAAGTAAGCCAGACAGAAAAAGACAAATATTGTATGAGCTCACTGATTTGATATAATTAGAATAAGAAACTCACAGAATTAGAATCTAGAATATAAGGAACCAAGGGAGGAGATAGATATAGGGAATGGGAAGTTAAGGCTTCAAATGTACAGGGTTCCTATTTGGAATAATGGTAAATTTTGGTAATGGATGATAGTGATGGTAACACAACATTGTGAATGTAATTAAAAGCACTGAAATATGTATCTGAATGTGATTAAAAGGGGAAATGTTAAAATGTATATGCGGTAACAGAATAAAAATTAAAAGAAAAAAAAAATCCATGGAACGACTCTACACACTCTACACTCTACTCTAAGTTAAACCAAGGATTATAGCTAATAGTGCAATTATAAAATTGTTATCAACAATTATAACAAATGTTCCACAGCAATGCAAGTTGCTAAGAATAGAGTGGTATATGGGAATCCTGTATTTTATGTATGATTGCTCTGTAAACCTTCAACTTCTCTAATAAAGAAAGAAAAAAAAAAAATTAGTGACAACACCAAATGTTGGTGAGAATGCAGAGAAACCAGGTTAGTCACATATACTTTGCCGATTGGAAAATGGTACGAACCCTCTGGAAAACAGTTGGGCAGTTTCTTAAAAATCTAACCATGCAACTGTTATGCCACCCAGCAGTTTTCCTTCTGGGTATATACCCCAGAGAAATAAAGGCTTATTGTCACAGAAAGACCTGTATATGATTGTTCATAGTAGCTTTATTTATAATAGCCAAACACTGGAAACAACGAAAATTCTCTACCATAGTTGAATGGTTAAAAATATTGTGGTATAGCCATACAACTCAGCAATGAAAATGACCAAATTATTGATATATGCAGCCACCTGGGTGAATCTCTTGAGAATTATGCTGACTGAAAAAAGCCAAGTCCAGAAGTGCATGTACTGTATGATTCCATTTATATAACATTCGTGAAACACAAAATTATTGAAATGGGAAAGGGCAACACAAGGGATCCATGTGGTGGGGAGAAAGTTCTGTCTCTTGGCTATATCAATTTCAATACCCTGGTTGTGCTATCGAACTGTAGTTTTACAAAATGTCACCACTGGGGGAAACTGGGTAAAGGGTACATGATATCTCTCAGTATTCCCCCATAAAACTGCAAGAGAATCTACAGTTATCCCAAGATTTACATTTAATTTTTAAAATGGAAGCAAAAAAAGGCTCTTTTCATATGCAACAAAACTTAAAAAGTAAGAGAGAAAAAAAAAAACAGTGTTTGAAAATATGCTAAGTTGTATCACACTGAAAATTAGTGCAGAAAGAACTAGAGAAAGGAAAGAATATCTTCAGGTGAATCTACCTGAGAAATTTTTAGAGAGAAGGGAATGACCTGGAGCTTGAGGGGTGAGTGGGCTGTGTACAGAAGGAGATTGCCTTCTTGGTAAGGAGAAGATTAAATAATCCTCTGAGTATTAGAGGATCAATCTTAAAATTATATTGGCACAAGCAAGCACAAAAATAAAACAAGCAAACGAGCATACAGTACAACCCAGGACCTGATTTTCTCCTTCAACCTCATCAAAAGAATGGAGAAAAATAAAGTCATTCCAATTTTGAAAATTCAGGTCCCTTTGGTGGACAGGATAGTCTTTTTCTTTTATAAATCTTCAATATTCATTAGAAAATCTAAATCACTTAAAAGAATGCTTCAGGGTTGGGAAAGCATTCTTCACATTAAAACAACCCAAGGTTCTAACTGATCAGTACTCCATCCAGACATTGATTTATGGGGAGTCTCTTAGATTTTGTTCCCTGGAAGCAGCCCCTGAGATGAGGGTTCAGATGCAAGTGATTTATTGAGGAAGCACTCTCAGGAAAAACTGGTGAGGGAGTGGCAGAAGCAGGCTGGGAGAGGGAAAGAAACCAGGGAAATGTGTAAGTTCTGTGCTGTTGGTGTTTCTTCACTTGAATCCTGTCCCATGTGGGAATTTGGGAAAATCTCATAATCATAATAGGTCCCTGTTGTATCACCAGGAGGTATTTAATGCCACCAATTCTAGTTCAAGAAGGGGTCTGGTCCAGTGTCTAATCAAATCAATTTTTCTCCTGGTAATTGGCCCATTTTCAGGCATCACAGTGGTCATGATTGTGGAGGATAGAGAGTAAGGGTAGCATTTCATTATATAACTGTTAGGAAGACTCCTCTGAACATCAGGAACATGGTGAGAAGAGGCATTGTTGGGAAGCTTTCATTCATCATTTGTTTTTGGAACTCAGTCAAGTAAGAATAGTAAGAATTCCAGAAGTCTAGGATCTTTCCACAGCTGTTTTCATATACACCACCTGAGCCGCTTTGTTTAATGTACCAAGTTGCCCAAATTATAAAGCCAGTTAGATGGAAGCTATTTCTAACCACTTGGTTAGAAAGAAATAAAAAAGTTGCAAATTCAGTTCTTCTCAGTCCCCTTTACTTGTCTTATTCCCAATTATTAACAATGAGCATACATTCTATTATTAGTGTGGAATGATGACTAAAGGTTATTTTTTCAATATGCATTATCATATTTTTGACTTTTTGAATTCTTTTTGGAAACTATTAATTTGCTAGACTATGTCCCTGCACTTATACTGCTCCTTGAATTTAAAACATGTAAAAAAAATAAAATAATAAAAATAGCTAAAAATAATAGGTCTCACGGAAGTACATAAGGGTGGAATCTTTTAAAATCTTTTTTAAAATGTGAGATGCAGAATACGAATCTTGTTTGGGCTGATTTGGCCACCCAAGGTCAGAAGCAATGCTGGCTCCCTTCCAAACTGTCCACCCCTAGCCTTTGTGCCCTTTGGGTATCCAGTAGGTCAGGACTTATGACTCTTAATGAGTAATGCAGTGGTACTCAAGCTGTTGCAGATGAGATGGGAATAGCAAAACCCACGCCTCTCTAATTACATGTATTAGCCCTCTAGCATTGGGATGCCTTCTAACATTTTGGGGTGGTGGGAACAAGCTGAAAAATCACAAGGAAAATACAAATCTGCAGGAGCTGCCAAAGTTGTCCCAGTTTCTAGCTGCCAGACAGTCTTTGCACTATTCTGATGTTAGTATTGACAGCCTGCCTACCTCCTGTGGATGTCAAAGCCAAGGTCAAGGCCAGGCGAAGTGAACAAGCTGTCAGCCTGACATAAGAAACCCAGTAAGCACATCACCAAGAAGATAGGGAAGTCTTCATAATTGGCAGGAATATTGGGCGGAAGGTATAGGTCATGGCATTAGTGGAAATCTATGAGATCACTTTCTCCTTAATGCTCCCACAGGGAAAGCAGAAAAATCAGTACTTGATGAAAGGTCAGCACTTTATGGACCGACTTCCTCTCACCTATAGCTTTTAAATGTCTTTCTTTTTTAGACTTCACAACCTTTTTATTTTTAAGGTCAGTTCTTTATTGAATGCACTTTAAGAATAATGAATCTATGTGCTATTTAGGAACTAGGCAATACTATGGCTTTGAGCAAATGCAAACCATCAAATTATTTTATAATAAACTAAATGAAGAAGGAAATTAAAAACTGACTCCATCACCCACCTCTTTATTAAAGACTGTGTGACTGAAATACAACAATCGACTTACTAAGTGAGTTTCAACTCTGAAATACAGTTAAAATGCGAAGATATAGCTCCACGATTTAGAAAAAGGTACTAAGCTACTAAGAGTCTAAGGAGATTAAATTGTATATGCAGGTTTCTAATGATCATTAAATACTTCTAAGGTGCCACGTCTTATTCTAAAACTTTTCCGTAAATTATTCTTTAATTCAAAACTAACTTGCCAAGTAGGTAAATATGTAATGTTGTTGATAGAGGTCACTCTAGTAAGTTGTGATTTGGGGCTTCAAAACTAGATTTGTTTGACTGGAATGTCCTTATTCTTAACAACTATTTTCTCTATTTCTTCACAAATGACTCTGAAAGGATAGTCACACGTGTGGAAGGAACATGGAATGAACAGGTGGTTTGAGAAAAGGGTAAAAAACTGAGGAGGGCTAATTGGGCAATTAGTGCTTTGGTTTCTAATTTGTGTAATAATTGAATTATGTTTAAGACTTCTCTTCACAAATTCCTCACAGTTACTTAGGGAAGAAATGCCTATTCTCACAAATCTTGGCACCCAAGGCTGAATACCTGAAGAAAATAGAGAGTGAGAAACCCATTTGTGCCCCCTCCCTTGACACCCACTCAGGCTGGCAGACACTCAGAACCAATGAAAATGTTGCATACTTTTCATACTTTTGCATACTCAGAGCCAATGAGGATGCTTCAATTCACCAGTCTTTATTTACATTGAGGAAGGAAGGGTGGGGTGAAGGCCAGCTTTAAAAAGGCCCCAACCCTAACCCCAAGCCCAGCGCCAATCTCTCCCTTGATCATGCCCACACCCCTGTCTTGGGTGTGTACTTTCTCTTTCTTTTGCTTTACAATAAACTCTTTTTTTTTTTTTTTTTTTAAATCTTGACTTTATTTTTTAATATAAAAAATGCAACTTTGAAACCCACCCTACTTTTCCCCCCTAACATAATGCTTTACTTCTTAAAAATAAAAATAAAGTACTAATTCTATATACATCACATATACCATACAAAAATGTATCCAGTCTCTACTGCTTGCTTAATATATGGCACGTCCTTAAATTCTTTTCTGCAACATGGCCAAGAACCTGGAAACCCAACACTGGCAACATCTTAAACCCAACATAGCAACAGGGGAGCAGGCCACCAAGGTAGAAGTGAATCGAGAAGTTAGTTCAGTGGTTTGAGTCCCCTTAAACTCCTTTCAGAACGATTCCCCTTGCTCTGACCTCTCAGCCTTTTCCTGATTCCAGGGGAGTACCATTCGCTCTGGGATTCCAAGGCCCCACCTAAAGTCTCTCTGCTAACTGTACTCCTGAACTTTGACTCTGTCAATTAATTATACTCCTGAAAAGCAATCCAGAATATGGGAAGTGTTGTGTCTATTCGTTAAATGGTATATGTTACTTTGGTTTAGTAAATGTTCAGCATCTGTCTAAACTGCTAAATTAGTGTTTAACTGCATTTTTACTGTTCAAGTATTCTTAATTGTTTACTGGCTACTGAAATTCTTTAAAATGGGAAACTCTAATTTTACTAGCATACCTAAGTATAGCCCTGCAAGCTGTATTTTGAAAGACTGAAAAATCTTAGCCATGGAACTATGAAAAAGCAGGAAATAGTTTTTTCCTGTAACAAAGTTTGGCCTCAATATAAATTAGAATCAGGGGGAAAAATGGCCAGAGCATGGCTATATAGGGAAGAACTCTGTATCTCCATTTGGCCAGGATGGCTAAGATAGCAGCTGAGCCAGAAAAATTTCTACTCCTCCGGGAAAGTCCTCTAGGAATAGATGAAGAATCTGTGTGCATGCTTACTCCAGTCCCCCTGTGAGATTTACACAGGTGGGGAGATAGTGGCCCACTCTATAAAAAGGTCCCAGAAGAAAATGAAAATTACCAACCTGTAATTGGACGGGCACTGGGGCTTTGCAGATAAGAGGAGATGAAGGGAAAATAGTAAATGAAGAAACAGAGGAGGAAACAGATAAGAATCAGAGAAAAATCCTGACAAGGCAGGGTAAGCTAGAAAGAAATTAGCACCAGTAAATGGAATGCTAATTGTGCTGAGGACTGGACTAATTTAGAGCAAAAAGAAGTTCCTGAAGCTATAAACTTAACAAAAGGTAAGTGAAGTAAATACAAGAAGCTGAAGAAAGTCTTTCCACTTTCCTAGAAAGAATTTATACTGTCTATGGGCAATACACTAATAGATATCTGGAAAGTCCAGAAAATGCCAGACTTTTAAATATAACCTTTAATACTCAAAGTTCATCGGCTGTAAGAAGAAAATTGATAGGGGACTGAAACTACCTATCTCTAGTTTAGTTAGCATTGCCCATGAAGTTTATTGCAACAGGGACCAAGTTAAAGAAAACCTGCACTTCAGAAGGCAAATGACCCTACTCAAAGCTCTAATAAACTGAAAACAATCAGAAGACTGTCTCAAAAAGGTAAGGCTGGGGGGCCCAACCTGGGAGCCCAAATTCCCCCCGCCCCCCAAGGATGGGAGAAATTTTTAAACTAAGGACCTATCAATGTGCATGTTGCAAAGAAGGACACTGTCAAAGTACTGTCCTAGACACCCCCATGAAAACCCCAAGAACCCAAGAACCTCTAGGTGGGAACTGACAGAAACCTGGAATGAAAGGTCAGGGGGAGGGGAGCTTTACTAAATTAAAACCAAATATTTGAAGCAAAACTTCCTAAATGTGCCTTCCTGGCTAAAAATGTGATGACCAAATAATGCTTTATCCCCAATTTTTATGTATATATAAAAGTGTTTCCAAGAATGGGCTTGCATGTTATAGGCAACACTGATCGCAGAGGAGACCTTAAACAGTAAAAACCAGAAGTGTAGAATGATGGAAAACCTGGAGATAGCCATACCAAAAGAGTGAGAATTATGAACCAAATTAGTGAGTTTTATGTTTCTGTTGGTGTGTCTAACTCTAGTTGTCTGTCTGTTTGTTCAATGTATATTTCATACCTCTGGATGGTAATATCAAATTAACAACTGAGAATTCTTACAAGGGCCCCATTCAGGTTGCTAAAAATTAAACAAGTGCTTACATATGAAAATGAAGAGTCCTGGAGCCCAAATCAGAAAAGCCAAACAGGATGAAAAAGGTCATATAAAAATCTGACTATAGAATCTATTAAAAACAAAAACAAAAACAAACCTAAAACCACAAATGTTGTCCTGAATTCCTCAACAATCTTTGTATAGCCTGTCTTACCCCCAGGGTCTTCTAATCTTGACTGAATTTGATGACCCCTTAAAACTGATTTAGGAAACTATGAGGGATGGGCTAGGAATGGAAAGATAGGGAGAGATGTGTTTAGCTTAGAATTCTGTCTATGAGGCATGGAAATTTAAAATGATAGGGACAGAGCAGATAAAACAGAATGAACCTTGTTTTGTATAGTCTGTCCTATAATTCCCCAATTAAATTTTAACAGTTTTGAGATGGGAGTAATTAACAACCCGATGACCAAATTTCAGTAAGAGAAAAAAAAAAAAAATGAAAGCTATGAAAAGGTTTTTCTAAATTATAACTAAAACAAATAAAATAATTATAATATATTCTCCAGAGCCTAATAGTACGCTTTTGAGGTTATTTATAATTTTACGGTATTATAAAAATAAAGAAGCTTTAACCTCCTATGAAGGAAAAGGAAAAATAAATCTTAGATAAAATATCATTACTTTAGTTTTATTCTACTTAGGTATAATCTCCCTAAGTTTGTCCATATATTGAGTTAACAAAGTCTGTCAAAACTTTAAGATGATAAAAATTGTAAGTTTTTAATTAATAGAATTATCTTTACAAAAGTCTTTTAAAAATAATTGTTTTGCCTAAAATGAAATGACTAGTATTTCACAGAACAGAATGAGACATATAAGACAGGACTTAAGTGGATATAAAAAGAAGTAAAAAGCTTGTGAAAGCTAGTTTAAGGGCATGTATTTTGTCCTAAGAGGAGAGGGCTGGTTTTCTTAAAATCAGGGTCGAAATATGTAGGACAAGACTCGAATGGATATGGAAAGTTGTAGAAGGATTAGCGGAAGTAAATTTCGCTTGTTGCTGACTGTAATTCAATAAGCTTATTTAAAAGTGAAACTTGTCTTAAGGTAAAGTAACTAGTTTATATGGTTATAAATGGTTATAAACGATTACAGAAAATTATAGGTTGCAGGAAGTCTGTAAAAGATTTTCTAAACTGAGAGATTTCAACAATACCAACCCCTGTGGGACCAGAAGCCAAACCCACTGGGCAGGATAGAAGGGAACCCTTCTCCACTCCTTGACAGCAGAAAGTAGCCAGACTGAGTCGATGCCCCAAATTCCCTCACCCTCCCGTCCAGCCCAACACCTTATACTCCCAGGTCTCCAAGTCCCATATATATCAAAGAGTTAGGAATGCTAGAGGTTCCCTATTGGAGGGTTCACAATGTATGATTAACAGACTGGGACATGAAGAACCCCCATCCAGGGCCTATGTGGTTGATTGAACAAACCATAGCCTATGTGCATAAATGCAACCAACCATTTCTTCACAAGAACAAAGGAACCACATGGCCACAGAGAAAAGCAAGATAAAGATCTCCATTCCCTTCTTGACCAAAGCTCTGTGAGCCCCTCTTGCATCCCAAGAGTACATTACTCCCTAGCCCACTGCCCCTTAACCATACAAGGGCAAGAATTTGCTTCTACAGTCCCCTATTGACCTCTAAGTCTTACCCAAATCCTAACCCTCCTCTCACTGATTAACATTTTCCCACCTTTTGAAGTACTATATAAATTCATAACTACCCCCTCCAGGGGCAGGCTGAAGTCTGTTCTTCAGACCCCCTCCGCTGGGAGAATTCCTCAATAAATTTCCTGCCTGCAATCATCAGTCTCCGCATCCCGGTGAGCGCCGTTTTTACTAACACAGCAGAAAAGCCTATCTGATGGCCACTCAGTCTGTTATGATCTGTGCTAACCAAGATTTGTTTACCGAATGGTGTTCTGATGCAAAACTAAAATTTGACTTTCTGTCTCTGTTAAAGAAACACGGTTTTCTTGAATGGTTGGTCTGTTTTGAGTGGAAGAATATAAAAGTCCTTTTGAAATAATCAATATATATAAAGAACAAAGAATCTGTGCCTTATCAGGTTTGCTTTATCATATCCTTAATGGTTTTTTAAAAAATACAGAGCAAAATACTGCTATTTTGGAAGTTAAGACTTTTCCAAACTATATTACTAACTTAGTTGTCACTGTGGTAAAAAGAGGCCTGTTTGAATATAATGTTCAGACCTGACAACTTTTAATATTCTAATAAAACCTTTAAGGATATCTTTAATTAGAAACTGTTACAAAAGAATTTGTTCTTTCACCTTGTAAAAAGTGAAGTGTGAAAATATATACATTTATGAAAATTAACATTATCAATTCAAATAGATGTGATTCCCACATCATGCTGCTGGACAAATGGTGGTCCAATTAATTGGTCATTAATTAATTATTACAATAATTCCTTAGGCTTTTGACTATGTTTGCTATTTGTCTTATATCCACATACTTTGTAGTTGTGCCAGTCTAAAATAAGTCTGTACTCAGTTAAAAATGGATTTTTGGGGTTGGGGATGTGAATTTAAAATGTTTATTTCAGGGAAGCGGGGCTGATGCAGCAAGACCTCACAGCAGGAAGCGGGTGTGGCTCAATCGATAGAGCCCCCGTTTACCATGTGTGAGGCCCCGGGTTCGCTTCCCGGGGCCTCCTTGTGAGAGCAGGCCGGCCCGCGCAGCGCGGTGGGCTGATGCAGCAGGACCTCACAGCAAGGGGGAGATAAGCAGACATGGAAAAAGACACACAGCGAATGGACACAGCAAACACAAGCAGCAAGGGGGGGATAAATAAATAAATAAATAAATCTTTAAAAAATAAAATAAAATAAAATAAAATGTTTATTTCATAGTTGCTGATATCTTTGGGCAGTCTCAGCATTATAATCAGAAATATAGGAATGTTTTGCTCTCTGAGGATAAATAATATTGGAAAGTGGCTATTTAAATTGGATACTCAAGTAAATAATTTTTAAAATAGCTTAATTTGCCTGGGTTATTTTAATTTATTTATCTATTTATTTATTTATTTATTTTTGGAGGTACAGGTGATTGAACCCAGGACCTCGTATGTGGGAAGCAGGTGCTTAACTGCTTGAGCTACACATCCACTCCTTGAAATGAAGCCATATTTTAATTACTTATTTTGTGTTTAACAAATTGAGGTTATACTTGTCAATATGTACTAAATACTGTGTTGTGCTCCACAAGTAAAGGGTGGTAAAGAAAGTGCATAAAATGAAATACAGTGTGGTGAAGAAGAATTGGCTGATAGTCTACCATCATAAAACTCTGAGGCATTCTAATTGCAGATTCTGTAGTATCTGAACGGATATTTGATTTACAATGACAAAAGTTTTATTCAGAAAATAATGTTGAAAGTCTTTCCAATAAAAAACCAAGTTGAATTTTTTTAATGTGCCTCAAATAAGTCAACCATTTACTGAAATTGATGTTTTATTTAACACAGATTAAAAGTGAAAAAGATATAACCAACTGCTTAACATGCAATAGAATGAATTTTTCTCTGGGAGAGGGAAACGTTGGCTTACACCACTCCACTGTGAAATAAGCATAAAACATTTAAACTGCACAGACCCAGGATGACCTGAAAAATGCACATGATTCTGAAAACAAACTTTAATTTGCCTGCATCTGTCCTACAAATATAACATAAGGAACCATTTATACAAAACCTCACATTCTGATGTATTATATTCTTCTAGCAACTAGAAAATAATGGCCTAGAAATCAACTCCCACATGTCACATGAAGAATTTGGTGACTTCAAAACAAGCAGATAAAATTGCATCTTACAAAGGGTATCACAGCCATTAGGAAGTGTTTTGATGCTGAGTTTGGAGGCCTATTTATCAGAACAAGAACTTAATTGTTTTATCTGTACTTATAATCTTACTCAGATCTTTGTAGAATTGACAAACTGAAAACTGCTTATAATGCCCATGTTTCTTTTCAACTTTCATGGATTCTTTCTTTGTGTTTGCTATATAATTTATATTTTGATTATCTAACAGAACTATACTCAATTATTTTTGTTAAATGTGTCTAGATAATTTCATGAGATTGTGACTTGGCGTCCTGGTGTTTGACCTACTTTACATTTTAATCATTCATTTGTTAACTCTTACGTGCCCAGCATCATTATAGGAATAGAGCATATTGCAATGAAAAGCATACATTGGTCTCCACCATGGAGGGTCACAGTCTAATGTGGAGGCAAATAAAAGGCAGTTTATTGTGAGCAAAGCAGACTGCTCCTTGCACAAATGCTATAGGAAAAAAGGAAAGTAATCAATTTATACTCACAAATTATTTATTTGTAAACTGACAATGATAAGATTCCCAGAGCTTGACCAGGACTGGGTGGTCCCTAGAGATCCAGGCACATTTTTTGCGAGCTTAGTGGCAGTTTTAAAACTTCTTTAACACAAGACCTGGGGTGATACCAGGCAGAACAGTTATTAGCATAGTATGTCAAGTGTTCCTCCTCTTCCTTCTGCCTTTCTCCCTTTTGACAGTAAAGAATGTATGATGAATTAGAAGCTATGAAGTCAATTGCTGCAAAGAGGCTGTCACCAGCAGCCTTCCTGGCAAATATCCCTGGCTCAGAGCAGGAGCCTCTTGGTGAGGTTTCTGCCCCTTACCCCTGCTGAGCAGGGAGCTGCTTGCTGGTGCCTGCTGGCTGTGATTTCCATTTGAGCTGAAAATTTACTTAACTCTCTGTTGAATTCAAAATGAGCTTAAAAATAATAATATCTAGTATTTATTGAGCACTTACAAAATATAGGCTCTCTATTAATTGCTTCTCAAATCATAGATCTACTTAAAGAAATGCACCCTCACCCACTCTCAACTCCTGCCTGAGAAATGCCCTGAGGCTAGTCAACTCCCATTTAGAAAATAGCTTGAATAATCTAATTTCTTTCTAGTTTATGGATCTGTAATTGATTTATGTCAATTTTATTTAACAGCACATTGCTTAGATATATTAAAATAAATGTGTTTTCTCTGATACCATCAACTGTCATCAGCTGAAAACAGAGATTTCGCTGGAAGCAAGATATTTAGCTTGTAATATTCACTATGTCTCATTTGAAAGAGAAAGTGTCATGGCATTGAAAGAATACTCAATTTAGAAGCCTAGTCTAATGGTTCTAGCCAGTCCCCTCTTTTACTAACTCATGATAGCATAAAAGCAGTCAAATCACATTTTATCAGTAATATCACTAATAATATGGAAAGCCTATCTGCCTTTCAAGATGTTTATGATAATGCATGTAGAAAAGCCTTTTGGAGATGATATATATACATATATATGTGATGATATATATATATATATATATATATATATATATATACACAAATATATATACACACACATACATATAAACACACATATACACATATATACAAACACTTATATACAAGTATGAAAATACATTTAAATATAGATATCAATGCAAATGTACTTTATTTAAATGTCTTTATTTTCAGTAGAAATTGTATTCTACTGAATGCTAGAGGACCACCTAAAATTTCACTTTTGTTGCAAAGCCATGTCTGACCTTTTAACTCGGAATAGTTTCTTCCTAAACATCCATATTACTTCATCATATTTGGGGTTATACTATACTAATTTATATACTTATCTTAGTGTATTATTCTTTGGATCAAGAACTGTATTACCTACCTTGTATCCCTCATAGCACCTAGCACTATGTTTTATTCTAAGTAAGCATTCAGTAAATATGTTGACATTTTTATTGCTTATATTCAATCTTTCAGTACAAACCAAAATGAGAATATGTTTAAGCATGCAATCTTTAAATGAAAATTTAAAATATCTAACACCTTTAACTTATCAGAAATGTGTTTAAAGTTCTTTAGTTTTATTTTATTATTATAATCATTATTACGACGACTTATTTTTCGAGGTGGGTAACTTTACCCAGCTGTATCCATACTTTCTCAACCTTGGCATATAAAATGGTCTGGTCTTTTGCTCTTAAAAGAAAGTCTCATTATCCTAAACAAGAATTTAATCATAAACAACTATCCTATGACTTAAATAATGTATTTTATCAACCAATTTACTTATTTATCTAGTTATTTTCTAGTTATTATCCCTTTATTATTAAACTTAGATTCACTTAAGGAAATGTTTTCTGCATGAAGTGGAACATAAATTAACATTATTCAATAAAATCTTTTAGACACAAAGTATTAACATTTTCTGTGGAACAACTAGGGACATTATTTCTGATATCCAATGTTTCTAAATTATTTTTAATTTCTCAAGAAGTTGATCTCTAAGTTTGAATGCAGGCATTTTATAAGTCCTCAGGATTATGGGAAAGGTTGTTATTGTTTAAAAATAATATAAAGAAGGGAAATAACAATATTGAGAATTTTTTTTGATTGACTTCTTTTCACCCCATTGGTGAGAGAGGGATTC
Organism: Cabassous unicinctus; assembly: GCA_029593785.1. NCBI lineage: Eukaryota > Metazoa > Chordata > Mammalia > Cingulata > Chlamyphoridae > Cabassous > Cabassous unicinctus. Next base: position 784 of record JAQZBX010010567.1, on the reverse strand, counting down.
CAACCCTAGGATTGTGAGGATGCTCAAATATAGGACACTTAACACTGGGCAGATGAAATCAATTGCAGTTTATTAGTTACATATACTCCCAGTCTGGGAAAGGAGAGCGCCACATACCACCGAAGGCCACAAAGGGAATGTTCGTGGGAGCAGAAGGAACAACGGGGACTGTGGGAGGTGGGCTTAGTAGTATCAAGATAGTGAGAAGCTCCTGGTTCCTGTGGGAACATATGATTGGCTTGTTTGAATAATTCTGCCAACTGAAGACAACTGATGTCTGCTCCTCAGGGATAAGCATGACCTGTGCCTGGTCCTCTGATAAGAAGAGTTGTCGGCTAAGGGATCTTACCTGTGGGAGCAGAGTGGGGAGGGAAACTTGTGATTAGGCCATTTGAGGCCCTCTCAGTTTTACCAGATGTCAAGGCAGCATATAATACTCATCTTAAGCCTTATGTTACAAGATGTTAAGTGGTGTGTTCAAAAGCTGGAGTGAAACCCCGAGTACTGAATGATTTTCCAGATAATCAGCATGACATAGTTTATGGGTCCTGTTCTCAGACCTGGGCAAGAGGAGCTTTTGCTTTAGACCACAAGCCTGAGAGAGTTCTAAATATTACAAATATCAATATAAATACACAAAGATTTTTTTTGTTGTTGTTGTTTTCAGTCTCATAAGAAGAATTTTGGAAAGTTTGGTAAAATTTAGTTAAGAAAATCACAGGAGAGGGGCATTTAAGCTGAACAGGGCCACCCCGGCCAGAAGATGCATGTATGTGTGTGTTTG
>JAQZBX010010566.1:27045-44351 GCA_029593785.1 Cabassous unicinctus | reverse complement strand
AGCCCCATACCGTTTTGGCCCTCCTTTGCAGTGCTTTGCCTTGCACCCAGCGGTACCAATCACAGCATAAGCTAGGAGCATGTTTTTGCAGGTAAACAAAAAAGGAAAGATATCGCTATTATGATTAAGATTATAACCAGGGTGAAAGAGGCCCCAATTTCTGAAGTGCCCAGTCCTCCTCAGTAAGTCGGGTATCCTTAATCCCTCCTTGACCAGCCGCGGACCTTGCCTTGCATCAAGCACCTCCATTGATGGCCGCCACAAAACATGACTTATTTAACACAATCTTCTCCCTCAAATAAGGTAAATCGTGTAGATGCAATTAAGGAAAACAGATTGTGTCCTTTAAATCCTTCTAAAAGTCTCAAAATTAACCTCCATATGTTTTCCCAGAGTTCTTACTGTACTATGGATTTTGTTTATGGTGGGCAGTACTTTTAGAGACTCTACAGAAAAAATAGCCCTACTACCTTTATTTCTAAGAAGAATTGAAATCTATCAACATTCTCTTAGACTGTAGGCATCAATGTATTCTATATTAGTAGAAATATTTGGGCTAAAAACATATTCAAGGAAAAATATTTTCATTGTTCTGAAGCATGCATATTCCACTAATAGATAAAGGAAAGAGCATTGAGTGTAGATGTCTTCATGTCAGATTTAGCTGATGACCTAAGAACTGCAAAACACTACTAGGTCCAAATATTAGGGGTTCCCAGAATAAAAATTTAGTTACATTATTGATGTTCCTAGGAATAGATGTGTGTGCTAAATTTTAAGATTAGATCCACCCCAGGAAAATGTATTGCATTGAAATGTCACTGACTCTTTAATTGCTCTTTTTTTCTTTTTGAATCAAGTAAAAATACATACAATATAAACATTACTCATTTCAACAACAATTAAGCATATGATTCTGTGGGATTAATCATATTCATAATATCATCCTATCCTCAACATCTATTACCAGGACTTTCCCATTACTTCAAAGAGAAACCCTACACAAAATGTTAACTAATTTTTTAAATGAAAATTGAAAGTTTGAATGTTAACAGTCATATCTTGAGATATAGAACAAAACATTTCAGAAGCAAAATCAAGCAATATATTTTCAATTTAGTTACAGACATTTGATTCCAAAAATATTTTTCTTTTTTAATTCACTCTTCTGAAATTCAAAAAGGTATAGTCTGTAGTCTGAATTTAGGTAATCAGTTTACTCCATTTTCATGGTTTACTCATATATTTTTATGTGTTTTCAGCCTGGTTATACAACAACATTCTTTAGGCAAGTGATGATCTCTTTTTGACAGTATTATGTGTATGTTGTAAGTCAACTCTGAGCTAGGCCTGTTCAAGGGCACAAAGTTATACTGGCAAATACAACAGTCTAGCCCTTTGGAGTTTAAAAGCTACTTTAGAAAAGATAATTTTTAAAAAAAATATGCAAGGATACTCTGCATACATAATCCCAAACTACTTCATTTTGGAAAAGGAAATCTCTTAGAAATGCAGGTATTTTGTACCAATAATTACTCTGAGGTTTCTTTACTCAAACACTGTCAAGGTAAGGTCAATCATTAAGGTTTCAATTACTAAAGAAAGATGAATTTTCAAAAGTTATGCTCCATCTAAACTAATGATGAAGAAAATCTGAAATATCCTGGTGGAGAATTTTATGTTCATGTCTGGGGATCAGTCGTGAGATTTGGACTGGAAAGTTTAAGTGTTATAAACATAAAATGAAATGTGAGGCCAAAGGAATGGAAGATATTGCCTAGGTAGAGACGTAGAAGGAAAGGAACAGCTGGAACTGACTCCAATATTTAATATTTAAGAAAAAGCTTGCAAAAAACTAGAAAGAGGGCCAGAGAAATTGAGAGTGCGTTTTCACCTAGGAGGCCAGAAAAGAGATGGATTTTACAAGGAAAGAGATGTAGAATTTGTTGAGGAATCTTGTAGAATGAATAGGTATTCAGGGGACTCACTGGGGTGGAGGTAACCACCGTCTCAAGGGTAGCAGATTTAAACGGATTTATATCTGTTGACATACCCAACTGCACTGAGAAAAAAGTAGGGAAATTACCTACCACAAAGAATGACATAATTTTATTGCCTTCTCATTAAGAATTGAAATTTATGAGTGGAATTCAAATGTCTTGCTTTTATTAATTCCCTACTAATAGATTTTTGTGTCTGAATATGGTTGCAAACATCACTAGAAAAATATTGTGGGGGACTTCCGGGAAGATGGCAAATTAGAGAGACACAGGACTTACTTCTATCCCAGAAAAACAGCTACAGGACAGGGAGAAAAATGCCTGAAAAAAATATTCTAGGGTTTAAGGACACCAGGGGAAGGCTGGACACCACCCAGAAGACGGAGGGGCACAGGAAAATAATCTCGACCATAAAACTAAGAGTAAAATCTATAGGTGCCCTTTACCCACCTTCAGTACAGACATTTGAATTCTCCAGCCTCTGGCCAGTGGCTACAGGCAAAGGCCAGGGGCTCCAGGGTCCACCTCCCCAGGAAAAGCGAGAGGGAGGGGCACAGCCTAAGGCTGATTCAGCTTTTGGCCAACAAATTTGGTCTGCTGTGTCCCACCAGCCCTTCCAGGCTGGGTGGGGCTGTGCCATTGTTTGCCCTGGGAGCAGGCAAGGGATGAGAGAGATGTGACCCCTCAATCACCCTCCCTACTGACCAGGACTGGTTGCTGAAGACAGATGGAAAGGGGAGTGGAATTAATTCCTACCCAAGAAAAGGGAGGGGGCTGCCGGCAATGGTTGGAGAGCACCCAATGAGAAACTTTGATTTGCCAGGTTCTGAACAGCCTTGAGGCAGGATCCTGTCACATTGTTGTGGTCAGTGTTGCAGCAAATATATTATGACCAGGATTTGAACTGAGAGGGCTGCGGAAGAGCGCCATCTGCTAGCAGACCAAGGAAGTACATGTGAGGAAATTAAAAGTAAATAAAGTAAGCCATTGATTTTGCAGTTAGATAGATTGCTTGGTATAATGAAATAGAAAAGGTGAAAGCACACCACAGTGTTTGTAACTGGCAGTGCTATTATATGGGTATGACAGTAGTTGAAGGGGAAAGTCTAAGGTCATGTGTATTATTAGAAGGAAAGCTAAAAATGTAACACGGAACTGATAGTGTAATGAAATCTCATGTGAAATATGAATATGGGTAATATTGCATATATGACTGTTTTTACAAAATATAAATACAAATAAACTAAAGAGACAGAAACAGAATAGCAGCTGTGTACAGCATGGGAAGCATAAAAAAACTGTGAGGTAAAGAGGGTTTTTTTGGTTTGTTTTTTATTAATATTGGAATAATGAAAATGCTTTAATAATGATGGAAGTGATGAATGCACAGCTATGTTTTTATACCAAATACCACTGATTGTACACTTTGGATGGACTGTATGCTTTATTAATATATATCAAAAAAATTGATTTGTTTAAAAAATAAAAAATAAACTTTAGCTTTTATTATTGAAAAACACCATCCACTAAATTGCTAAGAGCTCCCTAATGTAAACCATAGACTATAGTTAATATACAATTATAATATTATGTCATCAATTATAAAAAGTCTATCACACTAATGCAAAGTGTTAATAATGGGGGAAGGGAATATATAGGATGATCTCTATATTTTCTGCATAATTCTTCTATAAACCTACAAATTCTCTAATAAAAAAGAATTTGGGAAGTGGATGTGGCTCAAGCAGTTGGGCTCCTGCCTACCACATGGGAGGTCCCAGGTTCAGTTCCCTGTGCCTCCTAAAGAAGACAAGCAAGACAGCAAGCTGATGTGATGGGCTGGCGCAGCACGCTAACACAACAAGATGATGCCACGAGATGACACAATGAGGAAACACAATGAGACACAACAAGCAAGGAGCAGAAGTGGCTCAAGCTATTGGGCACCTCCCTCCCACATGGAAGGTCCTGGGTTTGGTTCCCTGTGCCTCCTAAAAAGAAGACAAGCAGACACAGAGAGCAGACAGAAAGTGCAAACAACAAGGTGGTGGGGAGAAATAAATAAATAAATAAAACAAATCTTAAAAAAATAATAATTACTAGGAACTTCCTCAAAAAACTCATTAGTCAATAATCCAAACTTATACACAAAAAAGGGTGAATTCATCTAGAATTAAAAGATGCAATTCTCTCAGACCTGCAGTACTCACTCAGGTCTTTCATTTGCTGACATATTTGAAGGGACACTGTCCTCATTATTTATAAATGAACTTAATCTTGGGAAGTTGGTTAAGAAACACAAACTTGAGTAAAAAGCCACTCCCTCAGATAAACTTGCTAAATTAGCTCAACATTTTTTAAATACTCTGAATCTGGATAAAAATAATAATAAGTGTAATAATACATAAAATAAAACCATAGCTATACAATTACAGCAACTCCAAAAGAGTGGAATTATAAAAGAGTTCTCAAATGCTATAGTCAATACAATAATAGTAGTACCTCCAAAGGTAAAAATATAAAGGGCAATAGCTATTTACATTGCAAGCAAGGACATTGGAAATGAGACTGTCCTTAATTGAGCACTGGGCACATAAAAGACCCAGTCAAAAACAGGTATGTTGAGGTCCCATTTGGGACTCTTTCCAGGCTGAGGGAAGGTTCTCGATATTCCAAACAGGTCTCACCATTGGCCCCCACCACTGGAGGGATAACTAATAATAGCGGGGGCCCCTCCCCTTAGCATTAGCAAGGGGAAGAATAATTAAAAGCTTGAAAGGTAACCACACAAGCCAAAGCCTGCTCTCTCTCTCTGCCTGGAGAAGCCCGCATCAAATCTCAGTGTGTATTTCCATCCTTCTCTCCCATTTCTCAGCAAGCTCTGTTCTTTTCCCCCATTTCCCAGTAAATTATTTTTACTGGCCTAAAAAAAAAAGGTATTAACTAAAAATGACTTGGAGATACAGTGACTATGATAGGAAGGTTTTACTGTAAACAAAGTTACACATTTGAGAAGGCACGAACAAAAAAAAGGTTTCCCAATTTCACCAAGAAAGGGAGTGTATTTTTAATATTCAGAAGCTTCTAAAATATATAATGATTATAAAAAAAGTCTTTTTACCAAAACAAAAAACTCTGATTAAATATACAAAGTGGGGGAAGGACAAAAAGTAGCTCTTTTGTATAAACTAGTAAGTTTTAAGTCTCTGTGTTTTATCTTTCTGTTTCTAAATGTTTTTTTCTAACTCATGGCTGAAAATTTTAAGCTGTAAATCCTCTATCTGTATGCTAATTTAATATTGTTAATTTAAAAGGAAGCAATGTCTTCTAAATTAACAATGTTAAAAAAAAAAAAAGGGCACACGGTTTTGGAGATGATCTTCCTTAAACAGGTTTTACTAATCAAATAATGTGAATATTACATCTACTAGACATTTCAATGAAAAAATATATAAATTTACATTTAACTAAATTGAGTCGTTATTCTGACAAGTCTTATTTTGACATACTTTTGTTTTGTAAGGTATCAATCAGCTCGAAAATAGTTTTCAAAATCATTTTTATAACTCAAGTATATGAGGTATACAGGACGTGTTTTTAATAAGGAAAAAGAAAGTAGTTTTGTCCTAAAATAAAATTGGCTGATTGTTACAGAATGGAAAAGAAGAAATGTAGGGCAAAACTTGAATGGATATTTTGCGGAAAAGGAATTTTATTTCTTGTGGTCAAAACTAGAGATTTGATGGCTCTATCTACAAAATTTTGAAGAGCTTCAGCACTGCTGCAAAACTAGAATCTAGTTTTCTATTAAACTGATAACATTTTCTTGAATTATCAATCTGTTCTTAGTAAAAGATTGTAAAGGGCTTTTTTTCCTGAATAATCAATGCAGTCTGTGTTTTATTATAATAACTTCTTGTACTTTAAGTTTATCATGTCCTTAACTGTTTAAAAGAAGCAAGTCTTCTAACTTTTATAGAAACAGTCTTTTACCACGTTATTGCCTACATTTACATTTTAAATCTTTTACTATTTTAAAGAGCCAAGTATTGTTTCACAGTGACCTGTGATCCTATTTAACCAAGTATTCAACCATACAACTTTTAACATTGTATTGTTAAATACAATGTTATAATGCTTCTCAAATCAAATGCTTCTCAAATCAAATGCTGAATGATATCTTCTTTATTTCAAACTGTCTTTGGAATTTTCCAGAGGGCCCCTGGAAAATCGCAAAGAATCTACTCTTTCACTTTATAAAAAGTAATATATTATTGATATATTATAAACTGCATAGGAAGAAAAGGAGCTCTCTAATCTATTAGTTGGCAAAATGTTATTAATATATATATATATATCCCAGAAATTATATAAAGTTCCTAAAGGTTTGTCAATGTCCTCACTCTCCATAAAATATCCTGGTACTAATCTGCCTCAGATTAAACAACGAAATTGCCTTCTTAACTTTATTATTTTATAATGAACTCTCATTAAATCTTTCACTTTTGTAAACCAGTAATAAGTTAACCATAACCATTCTTTATCTTTTATGTTTTAATTCTTTTGTAATCCACAAATAGTTTTTTATTTTATGCTAATGGTTTTCTTAAAAACTCTTGCAATCAGTACAGACCAAAGTGCTTCATCTTCAACAAGAAAATACTCTCAGAGACTTGTGAAAATAACTGTGCCCAGTGGGGCACTGGCTTCTAATGACATTGCTTTAAGAACTTTGAGACCATACCATGAGACTGACTCAAAACTTCTAAAAATCTAATGCAAAGCTGAGAGACGTATAAAATTGCTAACACAAGATTGAGCAGAACAAGAATTAATTACTTAGGACTGAATGAATTGATAAAAATAATTATGAATTTTGTTTAAAAGATTGCTGTTTTAATATTTTACTTTCTTAAATACAAAGAATCCCTTTTACTTTTCCCTTAACTATCTATAACTCATAAAACATTCATCATTTTCTTCCTGCCTGCTCCCCTAGATTTTGGAAACTCCTTATGAATATTCTTATTTTCATGGAAATATAATTATTTGCACAAATTCAACAAGAAAACGGTCCTCCTTGTTAACAGGGCATAATTGAAGACACAGATTATATAACCAAACATTAACTAGAATGGCATAATTTAAGATAATATTGGCTAAATCTTAAGATAACTAAATCCATAGCATATTTCAAACATTAATAATCTTTTTTCTCATTATAATTATGTTGTCTGATCTCTAGGATAACAACCGCAACTACCCTGAGCCATGCTAATGTGCCACACTCTTAATCTTGAAGCTTACACTTATGAAATTTATAATGAAACTTATTTTAACTATAACTAATGCATAAGAGTTGATCCCTCCGTTGTTATTCAAATGTGTCCACTCTCCAAGCCAAACTCGGGAAATACTTTTCCCCCTAACATGGGACAAGATTCCCAGGAATAAGCCGCCCAGGCAAAGAGGAATTAATACCAAATGTTGTTAAGTGATGCTTTCAGAGAAAGATCTTGATCAAAGGGGTAAAACAAAATGGAGCTACTGCGACTAAGACTATTTAAAATGGAATCCAGAGGCCGTTCAGGAAGTTACTCTTAAGCACATTTCGTCAGAGATCACAAACTGCAGGGATATACCAAACCAAAAGCAGCAATGTTTGAGGACTTCTGGATGCAATAAACCAAGTACAAGATAAATCAGTACACTGTCTGACTTGAAACACATATGGAACGCCTCAAATATCCACCAACCAGAATTCTTTAGGAACTTACGTAATCTTTTTCTTTAAAAAACAAAACAAACAAACAAAAAAAAAAACGCTTGCTTGGAAGCCCCAAGATAGCACAGTTTGTATTGCTACCTGAATCCGTGCTCCCGGAACTGCAATTCTAAGACCCCAAAGAAACGCTTTTGTTCCTTGCAGCTCAGTCTGTAATTTCTCGAGAACAGCAGTTTTAATCAGTATGCAAGAGTAGCTACTAAAAATCACCACCGTGTTTTGATCTTCAAAGACAGAGTTCTTTGTAAAGTTACAATACAAAGTAAAATATAAGAATTTTACTTTGTGCAAACTTATCCTAATTTGGAAGTGGCATATATAAATACATATTGAAAAAGATGTATGTTAAATGTATTCAAAGATTTCATTGAAAAATGTGCTTCCATTAAAGCCAGGAAAGTAAAATTATCATAAATTTGATTTTTGAGTGAAAAAGATATTTAACGTTTAAATAACTTGGGAATTTTAATACCCGTACTTGTAAGTTTTTCAACATTTTTTTCCAAGTACGTTCGCGATGTAGGATATATTATTAAAACTTTAATAAAAGCGTCTACCTAAAGTTCCCATTTTCCTTTTCCCCTCGGGCTGCAACATGTCTCAGCTAGGACTGGCCTGTCCTCAACTCACCCAGTTGGAAGATTCCAATATTTTGTATATTCCTTTCAGTATCGGATATTCTTTTTCCCTTTCTCTGGATCTGTATTAGACTTGCCTCCAGCAAAAATCCTGACTCCCTAAAAAACCCTTCAGTATGCCAGATTTCAAGCTGGCAAACTCCCTCAATAAATGAATACTTTGGTAAAACAAGTCCTAAAATATTACACGAGAAAGTAAAGAATCACTCACGTAGGGGACAGTGATGAATCTGAAAGTGCTGGGCTCGCTATTTAAGGGGAAAACTTCTGGCAGAAGCCGCGGCAAAGCTCCCTCCCCACGGCAGGCTGCAAACAAGAAGTTTTTACTCACCGTGGACGTGGCCCGGCTGGTCCCAGAGCCACGGGCGCCTCGCGCGTGGGTCCCAGGGAAGCTTCTGGGGAGGTCCGGGGCGGCAAGGGGAAGGTCTGGAGGCCATCACGCACAGGGCAGTTAGCTTCCTGCTCTGCGTCTGGAGATGAAAGTGCAACCTCGCCCAGCCCTGGGGCTAATCACTGAAACTGTTTTCAGAGTAATCAGCCCAGTGACTGAGCCTGGGAGAAGTGGGGTCCCGGAACAAATGAACACTGAAAATCCGGGGGGGGAAAGGATGCGCAGAAGGATGGGTGGGATAGTTTATTCTCAGTGCCCAGACTCCTCTGTCCACAACCACCTTGGGACCTGGGCTGTTCTCCCCACCCCCTCCCCATCTGCACAATCTCGGGATTAAGCTCTGGACACATTACAATAGGTGACCTCCCCCGTGACTCCCTGCAGAAGCCCCGCCTTTCCCCCCATCCCAACAAGCTTCCATCCGGTGCCATCTGGAGACGTTCACAGTTAACAAACTGAATTTATTGGGGCTCAAGGAGGGTGGCTCACCCAGGACCCCAGCACCAGCTGGAAGCAGCGCTGGCCCAAACCAGCCCTCTCCAACAGCACCGCCTGTCCGAAATTCACAATGGATTAATGTTAATACCACCTCCACAGCTTTCAGATTCTCAAATTTATGTGCCTCCACCTAAAAAGGTGCTGGCCTGGACTTTGCCACATACCAAAGTCCTTACATGTTCCCCCTCAAAAACACTTTTAACACAACTCTATAAACATCTTCAAAATTCTCTTACCCAAGCAAATAACCCCAAGGGTCAAGCTATTGTTGAAAAAAGTAATCACATCCTAAAATTGATGTTACAAAACAAAAAGGGGGAAATGGTGAGGTGCAAGAATGATTATATCAAGCATTATTTATGATAAATTTTCTAAACTGAAGGTCAGAATCAGATACATCAGCAGCAGAGCATTTCTGGCAATAATCAGGCAAAATACAGAAACAAATATTAGACAACCAGTTTATTTGAAGAATGAAGATAATAATCAATGGGAAAGGGCAGAAGTTAGGATATGGGTCGAGGTTTTGCTCTTATCATTACAGATAAAGGAGACCAGCTTTGGGTCCCGTCCAGATGTCTGAAACCTAGACATGAACAACAAGAGAAGTCAAAATGATAAGGAGCAGCATTTGGCCAAGTCACCCCAGCAATCTTCTACTCTCACCTGGGGTCAGCTGAAGAAGCTGACACAAGAAGCAGAAAAGATGGTAACTTTTAAAAGGCAAAATGTCACTCTAACAGTTATTCCTTGCTATGCTTACCTTGACCACCACAGCAGTAAGTAGTGCACCATCACATAATTATATATATTGGGCTTATATTACTAATCCACCCCTTTTGGAATTGATGACCTGGGCGGACGAATCCTACCCTGTTTATATTAATCAGTCTTTTCACTTTCCTGGGCCCGTTGATTCTCACCTTCCTCTAAAACCTGAGGAGGAAGGGAAATTTATTGAAAATTTAACCTTCCATTTTTTTGAACCACATATCTACATAGGATCCATTGATCCATGTATACAGCCCCAAAATCACAGTATGGTTATAACTGAAAGAAATCAAACTGAAATTTATATTCTTATATTCCCTTCTCTACCCTATCGACCAAAAGTTATGATACATGTCAAGTATCGAATAGATTACAAAGTGATAAATGGCATATATGCCAAGGCTCATATGAGGTTATGCTCTTTAATGATTCCTATGGAATTGTAAGGATCGGGCCCTTATAGGGATACTGAAACCTAATGTAAACACAACCATAAATTAGACAATTAATAATTCAATAAAAACAACTAATGAAAGCTATCCTTATTTTTGGAATTTTGGGGATGTCATAAGTATAAATACACCCCTAAATTAGATACATCAAGGAAGAGTCATCCCTCAACCATGGGACAATAAAATTAATAAAACCCAGATGTATTTATGGAAAGTTTTTCTAGGAACCAGATCTATGCTTGAATGGCAGGGTAATAAATCTAGTAATACTAGTTTAACAAGAAAATCAACTTGATATCTTACTGTATGTGTCAGGGATTCTGTAGTTTTCATAATAGGAGAAGTAACATTTGGAGAAAAGAATATTAGTTGTTCCAATTGTTCTTGCCTCCAGCAAGAACTTGTCTCAAGAATTCTTATTTACAGGACAATAAAACCCTCTTCTTGGCACAAAGAAGAAGAGGACTTTGGCTCCTGATGTGAATGACAGGACATTGGCAGCAGTCTCCTGAGTCTCTCAGCTGCTGTGGCATTTTCTAGACTATTATTTAAAAAGAACAAAAATATTAATTGGAAGGAATTTATAATTGCAGGAATTTTAGGATTAATAGGTATCATTACAGCAGCTGCAGTGGCAGGTTCTGCCCTACATCAAGGGGTACAAACACAACAGTATGTTAAAGATTGGCATAAAAATGCAAGTGAAATGTGGCATAGTCAATCTCACATAGATATGAAATTAAATGACCATATAAATGACCTTGAAACAGCCATTGTTCATTTAGGGAATCAGATTTATAACTTAAATTTACTTAGAGCACTGAAATGTGATTGGAATGAAAGTAGTTTATGTATTATCCCTTTACCTTACAATAATAGTGAACATGAGTGGGAAGAAGTAAAAAATCATTTAATTGGATATAATCATAATATCTTTAGACATCTTAGAGTTGCAGAAGAAAGTATTAAGTATGTCCCAAAATGAATTACAAGAAACCCCAGGGGCAGAATTTTGGAATGAATTGTCACAAAATTTGAATGCTATCAATCCTTTTCACTGGTGGAAGGAAAAGACTGTTCAAATATCATTATGGATTGGGTTAGGAATTGTCATTGTATGTATTATTGCTATCTGTCTTCTCAGAAATAGAATATTAACATATATGCAAAAGGGGAATAAGCACTCACATTTAGTGAGCACATTGATGTTGAGAAAATTAGCCAATAAAGATTACGCTGAATGATAAGTAGAATGTAAATGAATTAGAAGTAAATATATATATATCTATATATATATAGATATAGATCTAATATCCTTAGCTATGCACTTATGTTAATCAACATGCTAATAAAGGCACCTGCTAAAAGGAGAGAACCTGAAGAAAGATGATGAAAGGAATCAGACAAAAGGAGTCTCAGAAAGCCTTCCCAAAGTTGCCAAAAAGCTTGACCGGTAGTCAATGATGAGTAAGATCCTTTAAGAGAAAGGACAACCTAGGACAGGCACAGTCACAGTAGCACAGGGAAGAAGACAAGGTCAATGAGAAATTGCCTGGTGAAGCAAACAGAGACTATGTCTGAAAAACTACAAACATGTGGTTCTTGATATATTAATGGTGCTGTTAAAAAATAAAAAAGGGGAAAATGAAGGAGAACATGTAAGGACTTTGATATGTGGCAAACAGCCTGGGAACATAAACAGGCCGCACTTAAGTTAGAACAGAACAAAAAACATTTTATACCTAAGATAATATCTAATATGTACCTGGATGAAGGTTCAAAGAAAGGAGAGGACGTGCTGAACTTAGAAAGAATAGGAAAAAATATACATCAAGACGAAAACCATGTTCTTATGATGTTAGTAGCAGAGGCAGGAAAAGGTTATTATAAGTTACCAGAAACGTTAGTGCAGGCGCACTTTTCATTGCTTTGTTCTTTGATCATAATAAAAGCCATGATGGTTTGTGCAGAGGGACTCTTCTCCCCTAGGGTGAAGGGTCCCCTGACCCCATCTTTAGCATATTTCTGTCTCTTGTCTTTCATCTGTGGCACTGTCTTCACGGTTCCAGTTCCAGAGTTTCAACATTGCAAAACTTCTTTTACACCCACAAAGTGAACTATGTTGCTGACTTTCCAACATAAGGGGATCTGATCCATTCTTCAGTACATTAAAGTGCATAATATTCAGCACCCTAAAAGTGTCTTGGAAGCTGCACTGCCTGAGTTTGGTCTCCGAACTGTCCCAATGTCTAGAGTGTGTCTTAGGCTTTCTCTGCCTCTCTGTCACCTCTTATATATAAACACGAAGAAAATGGAAACTGGTTACTGTGAACTTTGTGTGGGAACCAAGTAAACAGCTGAAAAGAGAAAAAAAGAAAAGAAAAAATTAAACAAAATAAAAGAGAAAAAAAAGAAACAGCTGAGAATACATGGGCTCTGTTACCTTTTTTATGATCTATTCTTATTTTTTTAAAACCTGTGAGTGACATTTAAATGAACAATTTGCCAAACAAGAGCTCCCCCTTTATTCATTTTGCCATGATTCTTAATTCAGAGGTGTAACTTGTGAGATTCAACAATGTTTTTACATCTTCCTCTTTGCAATAATGGCAACTGAAATCACTTGACCACTTTACTGCTGTAGGTGCTTGACATTAGACTGAGGGTTCCCAATGGGAAGCTGCTGGAAGAGTGAGAATGAATCATTTAACTTGAAGATTAATTATAAAAACATGCCTATAACTCAGGGCTGAAGAGTCAAAGCAATATTCTGCTAGGTCTTAGTCCTTATCACTGTATTTATGCCTTTCAACTAGAATCTAAGATGCCAAGATAATCTGCTTAGCTTTCCTTTGACTTAGCCCCTCCCAAAGAAAACAAACATAAAGTAAAATGTCTCCCTCTATGTCAGTGATTCTCAAATGATTTGGTGATGTCTTCCGGATTAGAAAAAATGAGGGGCTGGATGGAGGGTTTGAGAAGTTGGAGGGATGTGGATCCCCTGCAATCTGGACCCTGGAAGCAAGGCCCCAGAAAAAAAGCTGGAGAGGAGGCCACAAAACCATGGTCTCCACAGGTCCCCAAGTCAGAGGGAAGGGAGGATGGGATGCCAAATGTGATTTTATATGCATAAATGTCAAAGTTTCTGTTGAAGAAAATTTGAGAATTATTTTTTCTCTGAATCATAATATGACAATTCATTTGCAGATTCTTATTTTAAAACAAATACATGAAACATTGAATATAAGGTATTTCATCCCATTTTTCTTCTCTCTTACAAAATAACTCTCTTACAAAAATAACTGCAGAATAGTGGTGTGGTTAAGAGAGCCATCTGTGGGCCATTGTTCTCCACATTCTAATTTATATTGAGGCCAAGCAGCAGTACCAAGAAATATCATTCTTTTCTTCTTCATTGGTTCATACCTGAATGCAGACCAATTATCTAAATAAAATTTAGGGGGCAACAAGCAATTATTGGTAGTACTATTAACATTTCCCATAATTAAAATTTATGTTCTCTGCACCATAAAAATAAATTTTATAAGCTCTAATAAGAAACTGAAACCTCAAAAACCAAACAGGAAACCAAAACAGTGTGAGCACTTATGTGATTAACACTGGTAAGCCCCAGGGTCTGTACCCAACAAACAGGAGAACTTGATTAAGGCGTGACTCCCACCCACAGTCTTCATCAACATTCATTCCTTAACTGCCAACCAGACTTCCGTGAAAGAGCAGGCACAATTTGTAAAGTTACTCATCCACAAGCCGTCTGTTCCCAGATCTGTTTCTCCTCTCGAGATTGAAACTGCACTGTAGGGCCAATGATGCCGGCAGGAGCAAGAGAACGTTCCAGCATTCATGTATGTAATCACCTTAAGTACATTTATCAAGTTCAAGACACACAATATTGCTATAAAGCTTTCATTCTTATATTCCAATTTTTATGTAGTACTAATAAGGTCATTATGGGCATCCTCTCTTCCATTATTATATCCAGTCCAGTATCAGGTATTGCAGGTAGTTGTTATTTTACATTTAATCTTTCTTATTTTTTCTTTTAATTTTGGAAACACATATACAACAGGAACTTTCCCATCTCAACTGCTCCAAATTCAGTGGGATTAATCATATTCACAGTGTTGTGCTATGCTCACCTCCATCTATTACCAGAAATTTCCTATCACCCTAAACAGAACCCCTGCTCCTATTATGCATTAACTCCCCATTCTTCCTCATCCACACTCCAGCCCCTGGTAACCTGTATCATACTTTCTTAAACACAAGTTATTTTTGCTCTTGAATAAATATACAGGAATGCAAGTGTTAGGTCATAAGGTGGTTACATATAGATTTTTATGAAACTGATTTCCAGAATGGCTATAGCATTTAACATGGCTATCAGGAGTATGAGTGGCGCAGTTTCACTACCATTTTTGTTGTTATTATTTTTTATTTTAGCCATTGTTATAGGTATGTGGTATATCTCAGCGTGACTTTAATTTGCATTTCCCTGATGGCTAACATTTGTTAATTTTCCATCTGTGTAACCTCTACACTGAAATGTCTGTTGATGTCTTTTGTCCATTTTATGATTGGATTGTTTGGGATTTCTTAACTGTCAAGTTTTGAAGGTCTTTATATATTCTACTACAAGTCCTCTGTCAAATTGTAGTTTCCAAATGTTCTTCCAGGTGTAACTTGTGTTTTCATCTTTTTAGTGGAGTCTTTTGCAAAGCAAATTCTTTAACTTTGTTGAAGTCTAATTTACCAATTATTCTTTTATGGATGACACTTTTGGTGCCAAGTCTAATAACTCTGTCTATCACTGGATCCTGAAGATTTAGTCCAGTAATTTTTTCTAAAATTTTTATAATGTTTTGTTTTACATTTAAGTTCATGATCCATTTTGAGATAACTTTTTTTTTAGTAGGTACCAGGGATTGAACCCAGGCCCTCAAACATGGGAAGCAGGCACTCAACCACTGAGCTACATCTCCTCCCCAATAAGAGTTGTTTTTTTCATTTATTTGTTTTATTTTCAGGAAGTACAGGGGATCAAACCTGGGACCTGAGTACCTGAGAAGCAGGTGCTCAATCAGTTGAGCTACATCCGCTCCCAGGATAACTTTTGCATAAGGTGTGAGGATAGGTCTAAGTTTACTTTTTCCCTGTTGCTACAGCACCATTTTTTGGAAAAAGCTATCTTTCCATTGGGAAAATCCAATTGTCAAAAACCGCTTGGACATATTTGTGTAGATCTGTTTTTTCCCACTGATTAATGTGTCCTTCCCTGCAACAATACCAAAGAGTCTTGCTTAGCTGTTATATAAGTGTTGAAACCAGGGAGAATGGTTCCTCTCACTTTATTCTTCTTTTTCAAAATAGTTTTTGCTATTCCAGTCCACTTTTCATTCCTGATAAATTTTATTTTTTATTTTTTTATACTTGGATTCAATTTTTTTGCAGTATTTTTTCCATGGTTTCTCCATTCATCTTTTTTTTTATCTTAAGTTTTAGGCATTTTGCTTAATGTTGTGAAGAAAACCAGTTGAAAAATTAAAGATATACAGTAATTTTAAAAGTAATCTTGTCTACATATTTAAAACATCTTTTTTTAGAATTTTTATGGGAATTGTCTTAAACTTGTCTATCAAATTGAGGAGAATTGACATCTTTACTATACTGAGTCTTCCATTCCATGGTCAGCTGATATTTAAAGGCATTCATACCCTTTACAGAAAGTTGTACTTTAAAAATATCAAATAGATCACATCACTTCCTTGTTTAAAACCAATCAATGTACTTCTCTTTATATTTAGATTCAAAACACAATATCTTAGCAACAAGGAATATGTCCTGACCCTATGCCAGGACATGACACTCTTGCCCTCAGTATATCACAGTATATCACACAGTGTATCAGCCACATGTGCCCTCTTCTAGATCTTCCAATAATTCTAGTTCTTCCTACCTCAGAGCTGCCCATGCTTTATCAATGGTGACTGGAACAGTTTCATCTCCCTTCTGATTGCTGCCTGGTTCCCATTCTTTAAGACTAATCTTAACTATTAAAATTTCAGAAAACCAAGCCCACGCTAATGGGAAAAAACAGTCTCTTCAACAAATGGTGTTGAGAGAACTGGGTATCTATAACCAAAAGAATGAAAGAGGACCCCTATCTCACCCCCTATACAAGAATCAACTCAAAATGGATCAAAGATCTAAATATAAAAGCCAGGACAAAAAAAACTACTAGAAGAAAATGTAGGGAAACATCTTCGAGACCTTGTAGTAGGTGGTGGTTTCTTGGATCTTACACCCAAAGCATGTGCAACAAAAGACAAAATAGATAAATGGGACCTCCTCAAAATTAAACACTTTTGCACCTCACAGAAATTTGTCAGAAGGGTGAAAAGGCAGCCAACTCAATAGGAAAAAATATTGGAAATCACATATCTGATAAGGGTTTAATATCTAGGGTATATAAAGAGATGTTACAACTCAACAATAAAAAGACAAATGACCCAATTGAAAAATGGGTAAAAGACTTGAATAGACATTTCTCCAAAGAAGAAATACAAATGGCAAAAAAACTCATGAAGAAATGCTCAACATCACTCATGATTAGGGAAATGCAAATCAAAACTACAATGAGATATCATTTCACACCTATCAGAATGGCCACTATTAAAAAGACAGAGAACTACAAGTGTTGGAGAGGATGTGGAGAGATAGGAACACTTCTTCACTGTTGGTGGGAATGCA